>QAXH01004018.1:0-13198 GCA_004335635.1 Chloromonas sp. AAM2 | reverse complement strand
CTCGGACCGGCACAGGACTCTGACCCTGGGAGATGACTCAAACCTGAACACTTCTTTGTTTTCAACAGTGCATTAAAAAACTTTGATGAAATGATGAGCATAATGGCATACTCAACCTGGGGACGGCCGGTAACCGACAGGGGGCCCCAAAACGGCCGGTAACCGCCAGGGATTGTGACCCAGGTGACTGACTCAGACATGCTCTCATGAAACAAAGCTCTCATGAAACTGAGCACAATGGCATATTCAAAGTCTTTAATGGACTTGTAGATTGGCCGTTTTAGGAAGGGTGGGTGTCTGGACCCCCTTCTGGCCAAAATCAAGTTATAGGTCGGCCAAAATAATTCTGCACCCCTCCTGCATGTCACTGTATGTAAGTGGTACCTGGTTCATCTGGATGACTCAGTAAAAGCGTCCAGCAAGCAAAATGGTTGGTGCTGCCTTTGTCCCAGTTACTGACTCCATGCAAACAGCCATGACCAATGGGTTAAAACATGACGTTCATAGCAAGAAGTCTCTATCACATCAATGATGTCTCTCTCGCATCAATGAAACGAGGCGACACAACGCTCACATCAATTGAATGAGGTGAAAGAACGCTGACATGCGTCACTGGTCAGCAAGCTCAATGCCAATTCAAATCGCACCTGTGCGATGCGAAAGCTTTGAATACAAGAAATCATAGAACACTGAGAGTGGGCCATCTTGCTGGTTAGCACCACCAGTCGGAAGGCTCGTTCCAAAAGGACAACACGCAGAAGGAACGGAGACAGACAGGCAACTGTTTGAAAAAAGAGTTTTGCAGCATTGCAACCTTGGTAGAGACTGCTGTTGGCATCTTTACGAAACGGGAAAAAAGGTCTCAGGGTTCTGGGGCCAAGGCTTGCAATGACTCACTCCGCATGCAGGCTGAGCCCAGCTGCACAGTCAGAGAACCCCAGAGATTCAAGTCAATGACCTTGAGTGCTCCAATGATCTGCAAAGGTGGTAACTACACTGTCCATGTTCAGATGTTTGCCTGTCATCAGTGAGAAGTATCAAAGATAGCGAGTTATGATTACTTGGCAGCCCATTGCATGACAGAACGAGCACAACACAAAGGGCAGAAGGATGCAGGGAAATCCGGCGCACTTTTTACGACGCGCAGAAACGACTAACGACATCAGACATTGGAACGAGAACACGCATGATTGGACGTATCTCGAAGAACTCATCAAGACAAGGGTATCTGCTTTAAGAGTCTGCCCCTGAGTCCAGTGGGGCATGTGCATTGATTCAATCCTTGAAAGCAAGCAATTTGGATGTACGAGGACCATCGCAACAAAGTGAGGCTTGTAGATGCTGGATGAGCTTCGTTCGCAATCGGGGCTTTGGGTCATGTCGCTTCCTCTGACCACTGCAGAATGGAGCAGGCGCTGGACCTTTAAAAACCAAGGGAGCAGCATCCCCTTCCAACTCGGAGCGCAATAGCCCCAGCGGCATCACGGTGCGCAATGCTCTGGCTTTTGCCTGTGGCCATGCCGGACATACACACAACACAGGACCCACAAAGACCCATCTGCTGCCCTCGCAGAGAGATGGGGTAGGGCTTGGTGGAGGACTGCTTGGCAGCATCGGACAAGGGGCGAGCGGTTTGCCCAAGGCGAGTCACAGGCGGATTCATCCTAATTGGCAGGTTCTTCCGGCAGGTTCTGTCGGCAGGTTCTGCCGGCCCATTCATCATCTTAGGCCCGTTCATCATTTGTGCTCGCAGTTCTCCTCTGGGCGCCTGAGTTCCCAAGCACAGCGCACAGCAAGTGGGGCAAGTAGCAGCCAGGTCAGTTCCGGGAAGTACAGTTCCGGTATCACATCAAGAATGTGGGATAATTTATCAAGTTGTGGCGTCAGCAGCGTGGGTATGTTTGCAAAAGGCAAAAGCACTGGCACAACCCTTGTCCGCAGGCCGACTCCAGGCCAGCCGCAGGCAAGCCAACACGCAATAGCTCGCCCGGCGAATTCAAATCGCATTCGTTCCATGGCAACAGCATCTTCAATGCTCCTTTCGCTGGCAATGGCAGTTTCAAGACAACCCCAGCTTCACCATCTAAATCCAGAGCAGCCTTTCCCTTGGACTTTGGGGCCAGCTTGACACGCAGAACAGCGGCTTCCAGCTTCAAGCAGACGCCCTCCTTTACAGGTGCGGCATGGGGCATGAACCTCCTCTGCACACACAAGCATCATGTGCATGCACGACCAACTGTGCTCACTCCATGCTGATGCATGCAGCTAGTATGCCGACGCCCTCCAGTCGGCCACGAACAACATCACAGCCGCCCACAGAAAACACGTACGTGCTTGATGACATTACCTTCAGCTTCGGCCACAGCTCGTTCCAGGTGAGCTGCATGCTAGCAAGCACGTGCCCGAGCCATGTAGCAGCCTCATGCACCAGACAAGCATGGGTGAAGGCATGGGTGAAGGCAGACTTTTAGGGTTGAACAGGGAACAAGGACAGGAAAGACAGGGAGCAGCGAACAGAAGACAAGGGAGCAGGTTGAGCAGGGAAGGCCTCGGCAGGTGGCCAGTGCAGGGTGGCAGCTTCATGCATCAGACCGCAGCGAGAGGCAGGGCTCCAGCCAGGTAACAATCAGCTCAAGAGGGATCAGCAGTGTGATGGCCACGGAAGGTGAACTCACCAGTTGTCCAGCTTGATGCTGTTCAAGGTCGCATTTTGAGGTAGGCAGCCTTTGCTAGGAGAAGTTGGACAGGGAAGGCCTCGTCACCTTGAACACATAGCCAGGCACCTATCGGCATGTCAGCTGGCTATGCACGAGACACACATGGGCGGCAGGTTGATCCAAGGTGGTGCCATCTCGCATGGATGGTGGTGTTGGGACATGCAATGACAAAACATGGTTAATTGTTAATATACGAACATTGCCTGTCAGGGTTAGGCGTGTCATATGTCCAAACGAGACAAGAGAAAGCGCCCACCAACGGTCATGCTGACAATGGTTTTATGGATGTCTTATGGGGCTATTTGTAGATCTGCAAATGACATGTTGATGATGATGGTGCCTGGTTTCCGCATTTGGTAATGCAGGGTCAGCGGGATTACCAGGAGGATACAGTAGCTGTGCTCACCACACCCAACAGCCTCTTGGGTGGAGTGTTTGACGGGCATGGGGGCGACGAAGTGTCCAAGGAATTGGAGCGGGTGTTGCTTCAGGTAAGGCTTTGCACGGTCTGACGGAATCAAACCCACAGATCAACCCGGCACAGATCAAGGGGACGAAACGTGACCGTGAAGGAGGTGCACACATTGCTGTCAGTAAAACACAGGAACGGGATTGTGACATATGGCGCCATGATGACGTCGGCAAGGCTAAAGGCTCATGTGCACTGTCCAAAGCTTCACATGGGTAGCATCACCTTGGGTAGCATGCTTTGTGCGTGGCCTGGGGACAAAGTAAATACATAGGCGGCGAGTCAGCCAGAATTCATGCACACGCCATGTCGCTAGCTGCTTTCATCTGAATGACGGCATGTGTCAAGCCTATGAAGCAGTGCCAGGAACAGGACGGTGGAAGTGACACAGTCCTTTGCTGGCGCGGGAGCAGCAGCAGGATGATATCGTGGCAGCAGCAACAGCGGCGGCAGTGTGTTTACCACACGCACCAGCATGATTGCTTGTGGGCTGTGCCAGCAGCATCAGCAGTAGTGCCTGCCATGCAGGGACAGGAATGCGTTGGGCAGAATGGTTCAGAGGCAGCAACCACAGCAGCTGGATCAACGATAACAGACGCCACCTGCTAGTGAGCAGCAGGTGCAAGTGGGCAGGCATCAGTGGCTGAGAGGCACTCATCAGCGGAACAGCTTAGGCATGGGCGGCTCAGTCATGGGCCGAGGACAAACGCTCACCATCCGGAGGCCAATTGACTGATCATCATCAGTCACTTTAAAAGGCATATAAGTCATTTTGCATGCAGTGCACCATGCCGCTGCATGTTCCTGAACACGTGCAGCCATGCACGCACAACCACGCACAGCAAGCTCATCTACCTCGCACCAACTTGCAATGCCATGTGCACTGCTCTAGCTTGCATCGCAATACTGCACCATGCGTACTGCATCGTCAGGAAAGTAAAGAAAGCTGACCCCACTCTGAATTGCAGAACATCAACCGGCGTGTGTCGGAAGCGCTGATGCGTGCACCTGAGGACACCAGGGCCGTGGAGGTGCGTAACAGACGGACAAACTGATCAGTGACGCATCTCTGCCCATGCTCTTATTGCCCGCGGGCACATCGATACACATCCATTCACGCCCATGCACATCCATGCGCATGTCTACTGCGTTCGCATCGCCCACGTGCCCCTCCATGCACATCCATGCACATCCACACGTATTCAAGCATATTCCTGCTACATTCTCATCACTCGAATGCACATCCATGCATACCCATGCGCATCCATGCACGTCTGTGCACACCCATGCATATCCACGCACACGCATGTGCACACTCTCACACACGCATGCACATCCATGCACACATCTTGCCTACAGGCTGCCATGCGACTCGCCTACGTGAGCACGAACGAGGAAATTGCGACGCGTCTGGAGAAGGCCCAGGAGGCGGGGTCGTGTGCGGTGACGGCCGTGGTCAGGCGGGTGGCGGGCCGGACCTACCTTTTCTGCGCCAACGCAGGCGACTGCAGGGCAGTGCTGTTCACACAGGCGGCCTCAGGGCCCAGACGGTAAGGGCTAGTTACAGTATGGGGGCAGCGGTGCCAGCAAACGCTTCCAGACAGGCAGCGCCAGGGGTCGCATGAGTTCTGCGCCTGCATTCAACACGCAACCAGTAAGGAAGGGAGACAAGGGTGGTGACCATACGATATGGGGCCAGCAGCCACAGTGGTAACAGCTTCTATGTCTAGGCAAAGTTGAGCAGTGCAGGGCAGGGCAGTGCTATACACGCAGGCAGCCTCAAGGCCCAGGCGGTAAGGGCGGGTTACAAGTGCGGGGGCAGCAGCACGAGTACAGGACAAGGAGACCGGGGGACTCTGCCGTAGCTCTGCTGCGTCCTAGAATCAGTGTCCTAGTTCATCGTTTGCCATCGTACACATTCATTCGAAATCCCAGGTCAAGGAATCTACAGGGCATGCGTTAGAAAACAAAGTAAATTTTTTGCACTTTGTTTGCTGCAGTGCTGTGCGCTTGAGTGAGGACCATAAACCGCACCCCAACGTGGCGCCCAGCGAGATCACGCGGATATGCGACGCCGGAGGCTGTGTGCTCTGGGGCAGAGTGCAGGTGAGCGCTGACGCGGCATTGGCTGGGGCTCGACCAGGGCAGATCAAACAGGGTCACACCGTGCACGTGAGTTATCCGCACTTTGTCAACATCATCACTTGCAAACGAGCATTGGGACCAGAGGATGATCCAAGGTCACAGCAGTCATTCCTATATCCGCCATCAACTGCCAACAAGAGCCTTGGAGGCGACTGAAGGGCAAATACACAGCACGGCCTTCCATTGAACTGAATGCCACGCTTCTGCTCGTGCTCTCTGTCACCGTCTGTTACCATTGATCGTCTGTCACCGTGTGCAGGGCTGCCTTGCTGTTTCCCGGGCGTTTGGTGACCGCACGCTCCAGCCGTACGTCATAGCCGACCCGCATGTGGAGGGCAGGGCCCTGGACCCTGACGCCGACATGTTCATGTACCTGGCGTCAGACGGAGTTACAGGTGGGCAGCGGGAAAATGGTGTGCCAAGTCATGTGTGTTGCTTGGACCGGCGGCATACCCTAGACAAGCCTTTTGGCTACCTGTGGATTGCTCACAGCCGCTTGCTGGGTGCACTGGTGACACCTGTTTTGTGTTTCCCCTTTGATCATGTTATAACAGCATATCTATTTGTTATCATATCATCATATCACTTGCTGATGTGTGCGTTTGCCCGCAGACATGATTGATGACCAGCAGGGGTGTAACGTGATAGCTGAACAGTTTGCGCGGGGCGCCAACACTGCGCAGGCAGCCGCAGCCCTGGTCAGCGCTGCCTACCACAAGGGCAGCTGTGACAACATCAGTGTGCTGGTTGTGCGTATAAAGAGGCGGCAACCGGGGGATGCGAACAATGGGGGGGCCAGCGGGTGATGGGCTGCTGTTAACGGGCAAGGGCGGTTGGCTAGATCCACAGGCTAGTGGCTGAGTCCATAATTCTCACTGCTGCTCACAACATCAGGTCGTGGCTGAATCCATTGCACAACCATGGGTGGCGTGGCAGCAACGAGCAGCACTGAGCAAGAGCCTGCTGAGGGATCGGCCTGCCGGACATGCTGTCTCAGCTTTGAACAACTCAGCCTCCTGGGAATGCTTGACAGAGCAGAGCGGCAGGGAGTGCGGCTCGCAAGTGAGGCAAATTTTATGACACACGCATGGAGTTAGGGAAAGCTGCCAACACCTCTATCAAAATCTGCCAGCCTGGATCATGGCCATGCACTGGTAGCACTGGCCCACGCATGCACAGCCAAATGGATGCCGCCGCCGGGGCATGCATGCACACATGCAGCCGTATTCTGCATGCTCAGGTGTAACAGCTACAGCCTGTGCAGCAGGTGCTGGGCGTGCTATGGCCACGATGCATGCCTGCTTGGGACTGAAGCAGTCGTCCACGTAACGTGCAGTTTAAGCCGCTCATTTTGCTAGCCTGATGGGTCTGCTACAGGGATTAGCTAGGCACACAAGCAGCCGCACCCCGGCCAACAGGCCTTGAGGCTGTTGTTGAGCGTTCGTGATCTCGGAATGTGTACTGTGTCCGGTCAATTCACTGTGGAGCGGAGACTGCGAGGCACGTGACTCAATGCTCCTCGCTTGAGATTCCATGTGCCTGGCTACCATGCCTTTCAGTCACACGCGTTACGTATGGTTTTGCTGCCTGCTTACAGCAGAAGAAAAAGACCCTTGAGACCATCAAACCCACACCCTACTTACGGAACCATTGAGGTCCGGTGTCTAGCTGTGTGTTAACGTTGTGTAGCAGTGACGCAACAAGCAGTCTCACTCTGGCACGTTCATCGCCCAGGCCACTGCCCATGTGGTGTGAAATCCCTTCCCTCTTGTGATCACGATGATCACAACGCCCTGGTTGCATGCAGCCCGTGCATGCAATGGCTGTAGCTCCTTGTGGCTTGACTGAGGAGAGTTGAACGTTTGACTGAACCGCCACAGTGGAGGTTGCATGAAATGCCAACTTAGTGGTGTCGTCAGAAGTATCTGCTTGCATTGAAATGCTTGTGCGTGCCACCACGGATTTGACCATGGACTCTTTAGGGTTCGTCTTGAGTCAGCCACGCATTGCATGCCTTCAGAAGCACGTGCTGTCACTACAGGTCGGTTTTCAGACCTTTCTAATGATGCCTGCGTTCAGGATAGTACTTTTGAGAGTGGGTCCCTTGTACGTGTTTTGGACTCCCGGTAATCAAATGACATATCCCAGCATCATACAAAGACGAGCACACGTATTAACACACCCTTTTGTGCATGTATCCAAGGACATGTGTTGGTGGGTTTGTGAAGGAGGCCGTTCTGCATTGGCATATGACCAAACCTGCTCTGTGATTGTATTGGGTTGGTGGGATTTCATGACAGGCGTTACAAGGAGGGAGAGCACGCCATATCAACAGCGGGATTAACTGCTACTCAGGTACTCAAAAGCCTTCGTTTCATCCATGACATGACGTTTTGTTGCCTCCACTAATTGTGCCGTGCGAGTGTTGTTCTCCTACAAAAGTTTATTCTGCAGACTGCTCTGGCAGTGCATGTGTCTTAGTGATCATCGCTTGATGGTGAGCCTTTGCATGGCGCCAGTGCGCTGTGTAATGCAACGTAACGTGGGAGTTGATCCAACGACTATGCACTGTCAGCGCGTTCGGGCCATGGCCGACCTCGTCACTTCACTGAATGAAACCTAGTTCACCATGCCCAGCATGGACAGAGTCCATAGTAATCCTGTGCCTTGCTATTAGCAACTCAACCGACAACATGGCTCCTGATCAGGTGGCCATGGGCCGCAGTCATGGACACTACACCGTAGACCGTGGCGTTTCAATTGACTCCCAGCACCGTTCACCCCTGACTTCACGATCTGAACGATGAGTGAGGTGAACAACGCCGGCTGTGCGCCTGGAGGCCATGAGAGGCGCCAGCTCGCAGCCCGTGGCCACCTTTTATAAGTATAAGAATTTTTACTCAGCTCCTGGTTTGCGCTGTCCACATAATCATGCCGGTCAGACAACCCCTGTGAAGTGTATCACTTTACAAACCGGCGTTTCTGTAGGTGTGATCGTGTGACTGGGTATTTCATGCGATCCTCACCGTGCAGCTGCAGAATTCAACCACAAAGACCAATCACACGCTCTTATGTCGCTATCTGCAAGCAAGATTCTATCAGAGGTGCTGTCACCTCGCGGACTTGCTCCGGTGGGTGCGATGCAGTGCGTCATAGGTGCCTGTGACCTGCCACGGGTACCTTGGGCCGAGTTTTCTGTCGTTCGCTTAATTCGCAGGCCTATCTGCTACCTCTGGCTGGAGCAGGAGGTGGGTTCCTCTTTTGGTAGGATCGGAAAGGTTTCCAAGATCTGTCGCGTCATGACCCTATGCAACAGCGCAATGGATAGCCGGCTCGGTGAGCGTAATCGCAATCGTCAAATTCCCGCGCTCATGCATTTTGCATGCAGCGGGCGTCGCGCAAGAGCCGCACACCGCCGCTTGGGACGCAACACACGTGGCCCCACTGATGACCAACGGCAGCCGCACTGCTGGCTTCAAGCAGGCTCCGCGTATGTTCACTGGCCTTCCCAACCCCACCATCGGCTTTCCGTTGCACAGGTGAGGGACTGATGCAGCATTATGCAGTTGTAAGCTGCGTTGTTGGCAGCCGTTCAGGGATGATAGCGTTACATGGTGGGACTGCATATCACTAGCAAATCCACACACACAGAGGTGACGTCATGGGCGTTGTGGCACAAGTATAGCTACAGCCTTGACTGCTGCGTGCGCATGATGTAAGAACAGATCGCAGTGAGCTTTACATGTGCTTGTTGCAACCGCAGTGACACATGTAAAGCCCATATGGTTGCATAACATAAGTTTGCTCTTGCATGGGGGTTGGGCTCATCCACCCAGCCTCCTTGATTACGCCGACCGGCGTCCCCTTTCTTTCTTTCTAAGTCTGCTCACGAACTATATGCAGTACGCCTTCCTTCTTTCCTTTGCAGCCGCACACACCAGGTCATTGTTCCCATCCACCGCGGGTTGGCGTCTACCTTGCCCACTTGGCTTCTGACCACCAGCCGAGGCGTTGCTGTCGCTGCCGCCTGTGGCCAGCCAGGGCCCACAGCTCAGGTGCAAATCAGATCCTTGGATACTTACGGAGTACATATACAGGCGTGCACTATGTAACACAATAGTCGAATACACCAGAAAGTAGCAGCCAGGGCTCACACTGACTGGATGAGTGCTTTTTGGAGTTGCTGCCCAACTGTGCAAACATATCCATGCTGTTCAAGTCCAGTGCTCAAAATTACAGGCCAGGTCCTTGTGGGTAAACAGTGCAACAGTGCGTCGATAAGGATCGGTAGGCTGGTGGCCAGGTATCAAATGCATTGTTTTGGCATCAAATCCACGGTTTTCACGTGGGCAGGCATGCAAGGGGATTATGTTTGAACCTGTCGGGTTTTGCCCCGTGTTTTGGAGGGACATTTGTGAGGCCCTTTTTGCAACTGTGTTCGGAATTGTTCAAACGCGTGAATGTGCTTTCCGACAACCTCCAAGGACATCTCACACATCTCTGTGAACCTCCAATGTGCTTCTCGGCAACCTCCGATCTCGTCCTATGCAATATCACGCGCCTCCAATGCGATCTCCCGCCTGGATTTAGCAAGACGAGAAGCCAGAGTGATAGCGCTTCACTCTTCTGTGTGCAACTGTGTAACGCTAGAGTTTTCTTGCATGTACTGCTGCACAGGACGGCCCTCCGCGTGACGATGGCGCTGGGCAGTGGGGTCCAGTGGACAACCTCCACCAGGGACCCACCGGGAAGGCGCCCGTGGGCCCTGCCTCCGCAGAGGTGAGTCATGCGGGAAGGGCCCCCTGATGTAATTAATATAAATGTAGTACTTATCGAGTACTTAACTACAGGACCTCATTCATGCAGCCGTGAACCGAGATCAGACTCAACTTTGTGATCGGATCGCTTGTCGCTTGCTGTCCGCACATTCCTTGAACGAGTGAAGGCACAATCAGCTTTGTTGTAGAAGTCTTGAACTCAATGAACGGCCAGCAGAATCAGGGCTGGCCTTGTCTTGTGGGAGCGGCCGGAAGCGCTGACAGGACTGACTTAAACCTTGTCTGTGTGTTGCAGGCCGGTCCATCCCCTTTTCAGCAAGCGGGAGGGTCCAACATTGGCTACGGCGCTGATACAGGCATGGGAGACATGAGCATGGGGACCGTGAGCGAGTCGGAGGCGCAAGTGCGGGGTGGGCCTGACCCCATGCCCCAGCCAGGCGCTGGACAGGACAAAACAAAGGCCAGTGGTGCAGGTGCGCATGAAGACTGGCAGCCGGACCATGTCACAGAGCCTAAGCAGGTTGAAACGTCAGCAATCTTGATGCCTCAGCTGCTTCTCACCATGTCCACGCATGAGGATAATTCATAAACAAGGCAGGGGGAATGAGGATTGGTAGGCAGAGGATGGGATCCGTATCAGAACGACCTTGCTGCACTGGCACCGAACGTGATCGGTCCAGCGCTGTGTCGTTCACCGCACTTCCTGGCTTGTGCAGCATGAGTTGCAATCATCGGCGTCATATATTTCTAATCGTGGCATGTCGTCGATGGCTCCTTCAGCCGCAGGAGGGGACGATCAAGCCCCTCGCGCAGGCCCGGCCGGCACCCCACCAGAAACGGTAGCCTCTGGCGGCGCGCCGCCCAGCACGGTTTTTGGCATGCCGGGTGCTGGTGTTGCCATGGGCGGCGGTACTGGGACACGTACCGAAGAAATTCTCACGCGCGCCACTGAGGTGAGGGTCACCCGAGTGCAGTCGGCTGGCTGCTGGGATGGTCACAAGCATGCAGTGTACCTTAGCCTGCCAAGTTGCTCACGTTAGGCAGTACTTGTTTGTATGTTGGCATTACTATTATCACAGTCTGGCCAACTTGAGCATCTGATGCCTAGGTTTGTTTGGCACGTCAAGAATAGAAGACTCAGGTAATTGCAATCGTTGCGACCGCCGGGATTATTCTTTGCCAGTCACATCTACCCGTCATCTTATGACGCCCATGCAGCAGGAGGGCAACGTGATGTTGCGCAACAAGCCACACAGCGTGCCAAACAAGGAGAGCGAGCGAAAGGTCGGTTGTTGGGTTATCATCAAGCGTCCACACCAAGTCATCTCACCAAGCAGTTTATTATTGTTTAAGGGATCAACAGCTGCAGCCAGAAACCATGCTGATCGTCCTGCCAAGAGCTCAAAATTAGTAGCAGGCGAAGAATCAAGACGATGGATGATCCTTGCAGCTGCCATCTTGCCTGAAACTGCTGTCAAGGTTCAAGCTCTCGCCTCTATGAGAGGTTCTTGCCTCTGTCCATGGAGCAGCGCTTAGCAGCTTCTCGTTGTGCTTGGAATCAACTGCAGTAGGACCATCTCCATATCTCGTGCCCGGGTATCGTCGAATATCACGAGACGGGTGAGCCTACGTCAGAAACGAGGTCCGCCTATGGTTCTTCGGAGACGCAATCTATACGGGAGCCGCCAATCACACCCGAGGGCAATATAAGGGGCCGAGCTCTGCCCAAGCGGCCTTCTAGCGAGCCGCCTATCGGAGACAGTGAGCCACCCTCAGCGAGCTTCCCTGCCTGATCGCTTCAATCAAAAGGGCAGACGGCATTTCTGTTGTCTGCCGCTTCTACCGCAAGCTTGTTACAATCGTTATGTCGAACATGTTTAGGTTGCAACTCTGTATTAATAAGTTGGGGCTGCCCGCGACTGCGGGACGGCATTTGCCTCTTTGATTTGACCTTGAATGTTGGGTTGTAACCGACAGTACGACCAATACCAAATTGGTACAGCGCAAGCAATTTGCGGTCTGCGCGTGCATACTCGTTGGATAGCAAGCTTGCAGCCTGTGCTACTGGATATTTTCGGCCAGAAGATGCAGAAGTCAAACAGACGAACCGACAGGAGTCAACATCAGACCGGGCTCCTTCTCATGCTTCTCTGTTGCATGCATGCCTCCACGGGTAGTGCTCAGCTGAGCGGCCTGGGGTACAGCCACTTTGGCGTGCAGTCGTTTTGCTTGGACGAGACCACGATTCAAACCGACGTCGCACAGATAGCGAAGGTCACCCAGCGGATTAGGATTTACGGATGTGCATGCACGTCAACTGATGCAGTTTTGGCGCGAGCGGAAGTTCACCGACTGCAGGTGTGTTACATTTCATTGTTTGACTTGTTGCAAAACAAGGTTCTGGCCTTGTCCTGTCAACAGAAAGGAAAAACCCAGTAGTTGCAGGACTCGGCAACTTGTTGCGGCCAACAGAAAGGGATTTCCGGACAGTGCCTGTTGCTTGCTATTTGTTGCAGCAAATATGTTTCCTTACGCCTGGCTGAACACACGCTCAGGCTCATGCAACGGTTGCCCTGCACAGGTCCTGCTTGGAGTGTGGCTGAGCGCAGATGAACAAGCGAACGAGCAGGTGCGCCACTTGCATCTGCAGGCTTGAGGCTAGTCATGCAGTAATACCACCTTGCTGAGGGCTATTCACACCTGCACGCAAGAGGACTGGTTTTATATTGGCTAGAACATCACTGTACCCTGGTTTTGACATTGCCTCATGTTAAAATTTGACAGGAGCTGGAATCAATGGCGTCATATGCTCTCTGCCAAAATACTAACTTGCCATGTGTGCATCAGGTTTCAATGTCATGTATCGTGTCACAGTTGTGTCACGATTGGAACACCTACATCATGTAACGCTGGGGTCCTAAGGGCCAGGGTTTGATGTTTACTCAATAGCCATGTATTCAAGCCAATGCAGCTATGAATATAATCCTTTATATATATTCAGAGTTCTATACAAATTCAGTAGCCTTATGCATATATATATATATATATATATATATATATATATATATATATATATATATATATATATA
>QAXH01004009.1:0-25557 GCA_004335635.1 Chloromonas sp. AAM2 | reverse complement strand
TGCTGATAGGAGGTTGCTGGGTGTATCTGCGTTTTGGTGTAGCGGACAGGCCTAAGTATGCTGCCGGTGGAACCTGGCCAGCCCATTCATCCTGCTCTGTCCAAGTAGGAGGGGCCTTGTCAAGTGCTGTCCGTGCTGGCCAACATGGCAAACCTCGCAAGCTGGCTGCCATGGAGAAAGTTTGTGCAGATTGAAGTACTTTTGCCACTATGCCTGCAATCATTCATACAGGTTATACGGAGGTGTACTTTAATCGGTTTGGATACCAACCTGGCCTGCTCTTCATTCTGTATACTAGGTTCCTTCCAAGGTTCCTGGCATGTTCATTCACCACACAGCCACTCTATTGGTTCCGAACACCTTCTCGCTCATGCAAAATGGCAATGGTGCTTGCAACATTTCCCACCTTATCAATAGGGACGTTGGCAGCAGCAGCACCTTAGCCCTTTTGTCTTGGCGCGGATGGGCCACCACCACCAGTGTCTCCCTGCAACGCATACATGTATATATATTCACATGCACGGCTCACATGTATATATTCACATGCACGGCTCACATGTATATATTCACATGCACGGCTCACATGTATATATTCACATGCACGGCTCACATGTATATATTCACATGCACGGCTCACATGTATATACATGATCATGTTTACGTGCACGGCGCATGTTCACCTACGGTAGTTGTGTTCTGTGTCATAAACTAGCCTCAAAGGCGTCACTGATGCTACTACCGCTGCTGCTGCTGCTGCTGCTGCTCCCCCTAACAGCCCAAGTACAGGTCCATGACAGACCCTGAGTATGCTATTGTGCCCTGTTTCGTAAAAGCTTTTCAATGCACTGTTGAAAACAAAGCAGTGTTCAGGTTTCGTCGTCGGGTTTGAGTCATCTCCCAGGGTCAGAGTCCAGTGCTGGTCCAGGGCACCCCTGCCGGTTTCCGGCCGCTTAAGGACCCTGCATGGGTTTCTGGACCATTTGGAGTGTGCCATTGTGTAGATCTCAATGAGCCCGTCACAGTGGCATGTTCAGATCATGATTCTGACTTATGGTTGGCCTGTAAATCAATTTTTTCCTGGAGGCCTCGTATTTCCTTGTACCCCCCACACCCCCCTTTTCCTGATCAGCTCAGAATGGGCCCAGAATTTGAATGTCAGCTCCTTTGAGGGTGTCTAGGCCATTGCCGTGAAGAAACTGGGCTACTCCCGTTAGGAGTCAAAAGTTACGGAAGGGCATGCCCCTTGTGTATTATGCAACTGAGATATTGTTTTTTTAGTATTATTATTATGTACTATGCAACTGAGAAGTTCTTGTTCGACCTTTTCTTCATTAATCACACCAACACCTTGTGTAATAGCAATACATGTTGATGGATGATGGCGGAGAATGACAATTGTGGGAAACCCTGACAACGGTGTATGATTTACTGTGCGTAGACGGGATGACTTGCTGCTTAACCCTCTGGCTTGGTGCTGCATGTTTTCTTCATCAATTTTCTGCGTCCTTTCAAGCAGTGACATTTTGCAAGGTGCGGCCCCTGGATCACAGCAATGCGCGAGACCAGGTGGGTGAATGTGCTTCGAGGGGACCGGCCAATCACTTTTTTGTCGCTGCATACCGGTGGATGCAGGGCAGGTGGGCTCTCTGAATCCCCTTTACACAGTGCTATCTATGCGGTTTCGGCTACGCTGATGTAAACAGCCAAGAGCCCAACATGTCTCATGTACCACATGCCTTTGCAAGTGCCATTTGAACCCGATGCAGGCAATCCAAGAGCCCCTTTATCCAGTCACAGAATTTGTCAGCTGGTCTGCTGTAGTCTGAACATGTACTGTGCCATGTGTAAGAGGTCCCACAGTTGCTGACTAACTTCAAGCCAAAGCAATGGAGCGGCTGCGGTCAGTGAATGTGTGTTGAGTGTGCTGTCCTGTCACAATCATGACTACTTGGCCAGTGTGACTGGCATGGCCTGTCCTTCACCACAGCACGTACTGCAGCAAGTGCGCAATTTGTATTGATGCACTGGGACAGTGCGCTATTGTTGACTGGACACGTTATGTGGGCCATGGGTACTGACCACTGTGAGCTTTGTGCGCATCGGCCACTAAACTGGGCCAGCACAACAACAGGAGCAAGACAGCACCTGCTGCACCTGGCTGGCTACAGCCCATACATGCCACATGACTGGTTCTCAATCACTGCCACCCGAGTGCCGAGGTGCAAGAGCAAGCATCACTGCCGCTCTCTTTCTCATGCCTACTGCGCCTCTCTTCTGACAGGCAAGCTGCCAAGCCGCTTCACTGCCGCTGCAAGGGCATCGTCCACGGCATAGGGCACCAAAAACAGGAGCTCCTCTTTCTCAGGCCATAGGCGCTAGCGTCAAATGGTCTCAGACCCCTGCCTAGCTGACCGTGCGGCCGTAGGCTATCCCCGCGATGTACAGATTCTTGGCCCACTTTTCCTTGACGTGGCTGGACGGGAATGCACTGGTGCGCAGCGTCTCCTGTGTCTCGTCTACAGGCCGGCGCCGGGGCACGCTGATCACGAAGGCCGCCTGGTCAGGCGTCGCCGCACACGCCGTGATGCGGAACCCCGCGTCCCAACGCCGGTGGATGCCCTCGCTCGGGTACTGGAAGTCAAGCTCAACACACTGCAGCGACATGCCAGTCAAGAAACATCAGTCAGCGCCAGTTTGCTTGGAAGCAGCAACGCATGTGACAAGCAGCAAAGTCATAACGACGGAGCCCCAGCGGACGGGAGATGAATACCGCAGCAGGCTTGACCCAACCCCATGCTGCGTATATTTTCTATTTTACATGCTAGTTTCTTACCTGGTCCACAAATCCTGCGTTTCTGCTCATGACCACCGCCCAGCGCGTGTGGCTGGTGGCCATGGAGGTCACGTAGAAGCCCTCCTTCCACTTCTTGTTAATCCACTTAAAGGGGAACGAATCGCTCACCTGCCAAAGGCATGTGACAAAACACGTGTGATATGAGACGTGGGCTTACAGGCCGGTTTGCATGATGCGCAGTCAACAGTGGCCACCTGCTGACGATGGCAACAGAGCCGGACGACTGCTGCTTTCTACATGCTGTTGCAATGCCACTGGTCAAAACAGCAAGGCAAGCTCCCACACCAGGCTCAAGCTGATGCGCCTCTCATCATACAATCAGTACTGCCAATGGCGCTTGTATTGAGCCATGCAAACAAGTTTGAAGAATATCCTGAGACTGGTGCCCTGCATGTGGCCTACCTTGTAGCTCTGCTGTGTGTACGGCGTTCCCTTGGACATGACCACCAGGGATGAGCCGGACATGGACCCGGCCATGGCAGTAATGTAAAAGCCCTCCTCCCATTTCTCCATGATCCACTCCTGGATGAACATAGCAGAGCAGGCACTTTTTTGCCACGTTACACTTCATAATATCTAATCGGCAAAAGGAGGGTACCAATATTCCTTGTGCTGCCATACTGAATGCAGAAAGGCAACACCGGGACATGCTACAAACACACGCCATGTACTGATCTATACAACTCCAACGCGGCACCATGCCTGTTTGGCGATTGGAGGGTTGTTGGCTGCAGCTATCCTTTGCACAAGACACGATATCCGGTGCAGCTGCCTCAACAGCATGTACCTTGGGCAGGAACTGTTGGCTGAGGTTGTAGACCTGTGCGTTGAAGCCCGTCCCCGCGTCCATGATGAGCGCCCACAGCTCCTGGCAGCACGCCACGCTGCTGATGTAGAGCCCATCATCGTTGCCCTTGTCTACGTGCTGCTCCACGCGGCTGTTGGCCACGTTATAGTGGTATCGCTGCTTCATGGGCCGGTGCGCGTTGTACACGGTTATCCACTGGGTGGCGGGCAGGCCCAGCCTAACCTTCTTCCGCGGCGCCCCGTCTTCCAAAGCATCCCCCTCCGGGTCTCGGGGGCGCTTCTGGCCCACCTTTGCCGCTCCCTCCGTAAGAATGGGTCGGTTGACAGAGGGGCCGCACAGGGGTTCGAACAGCCGCATGTAGGCCTCATAGCGCGGCTCCTCGTCAAACTTGAGGTTCACAACACTCTCCGTGAACTGAAGGGCAGTACGTTTTAGGTAGTACGTGACAGGCAGCACGCGACAGGCAGCGCGTGATAGGCAGCACGTGATAGGCAGCGCGTGATAGGCAGCGCGTGATAGGCAATTGGCCATGAGCAGAACAGGGATTGCAAGCAAAGCTAACCCTAAACCTGCCCCCAAATGATCCCTCAACCGTACGCACCTGTCTAAATGCTGGTGGCGTGTATCTACAGAGCATTTCCGCGCTGGTGGCCATCTTCTTCTTGCACACGAGGTATCCCTTGTTGTCGCCCTGGTACCCCTGCCAGGGCAGGCGGCCCTTGAGCAGGAACAGCAGCGTGTAGGCCAGGGACTCAAGGTCGTCACGCCGGCTGGCAGTGCGGCCCAGGTGCGCGTGAACGCTGGCATAGCGGACAGTGCCCCTGCATGGCGCAAAGAGCAGCGACACAATGCTTGTGGCACTGTTGTTGTTGTTTACGTGGCTGCTCAGCGGTGGCAGGAGGGGTTTGGCACTGTGCCAGGAAGATGCTGTCATGTGCGGTGCGTTGAATCAAAAATGCTCAATTGCAACACGCGCAACACATGGGACAGCTGCATCACGCCACCATGCAGTGGCCTGTCCCACGCCCATACACGCTGGTCCATTGACTTAAAAAAAGGCAATGCCGCGCGACTTGAGCCCAGACTACGAGCTCTCCTGCCATTGATAATCCTCCCCCCCCCCTTTTCGCTGACCTGAAGACGTCGGGTCGCTGGTCATACTCCACATGCGTGCCGCACACAGCGTCCTTCCATCGCGTAGCTGCATGCATGCAAGTGCCGGCAGGAGGCGGTGACAGAAAGCAAATGACACAGCCATGTTGCTGTGAGTAGCTGACACATGCCGTCATGCTGTCGTTGACCAGGCTGCTGAGGCCAGTAGTCCATGCATGCCTAACAATCCCATGCAAAACTGTTGCAGAAACTAATCAGGCACTAGATGTACGAGGTGTAGATGCGGGAGCAGTGAGATGGCTTGCGATTTCCTCACAGGTGCCTGACAGCTTACCTAACCCCAGGTCCACCAGGTAGAGTCGCTTCTCGTTGGACGTGCCTGTCTGGCCCAACAAGAAATTCTCTGGCTTGACATCGCCATGGACATACCTGTGCACACAGGGAACACAACCAGCTGCTTTCCGCACGTATGCCAGCAAGACGATGATAGAAGCACGGCTGAGGCAACATGATGTCAATGTTCCATCCAGGGAGCCCAAACCATGTTTGAACCACCTGGTAACTTGGCGTTCTGTACGCCGCTACCCGAGCACGCATCCCTCCACACACTGTCGCTTGCCCACGCACCCTTTGGCGTGCAACTCCTTTAAAATAGAGAGCGCCTCCATAGCTATACATGACACCATCTCCTGCGCCATGACTTGCCCCTGGGTGTTCCATACGTCCCAAAGACTAGGCCCAAGCATATCCATGACCTGCAGGACCGAACAAGTGCACCAAGTGAAAAGCCATGTCACGTATAAGCATATGACACCGATGGTTAGCTAAACCTGCCAGGATTGCAAGATGTCTGGGCAATGTCAACCCTGCCATGCATGCGCTGCAGGTGACTGGCTCACCATGATGTAGTAATCGCCTTGCCGCCCCTTGTAGTGCACCTTGGGGATGCCATGCACGCCACCCAAAGACCTGCATGTCAGCAAACGTTGCTGCGAGCATTTGTTCCTTGCAATCTTGCAATTTGCATGCGCACCTGCCTCATGCATGCAACACTGCATAAACCCTTATCGCATGCACCCTTGCACTCACGTATAGACGGACCACTCGTAGGGCGGTCCGTAGTTGCATCCTTTGCTCGTTTTGTGCTCAAACTTGAGCGCCACCTGCAAGAAGCAAACTCCAGGGGTTGCCGGCTGCACTCGGGATTGAATACAATTGGGGTCAAACTGTCGAGTGCATGGACCTACGTAGTTTGACTGCGGCCCATCCTTCTGCTTGGTAGTGAGGACTCGACGTCCTACGTACACTTGTCCAAAGCCGCCCTTGCCCAGTTTGCGCTCTACATGGTACTCGGGAAGCCCGTTTATGCAGACCTGCAAATGAATTGCGCGCCACAGGCTGTCGTTGCTTTGAAGGGCCTACAAGGAGGCATGGAGCACAGACCTGGCAACAGGCTTGTAGAGGGCGAGCTTGCAGCGCTTGGGAAGGCCAAAACTGGTAAGCAAGCTGACTAGAGGCGTGCGCCCCACCTTGTCTGGAAGAGGTGCTGTACTTGCATCTGCGCGCAATGTCATGCACGAACAAGCAGTTGTTTGGACCTGGACAGGCTCGACAACTGGGGCGACCTTCAAGCCCACCCTAAGAGCCCACCTTCGTCCTTGGCGACAGCCGGTGTTGGTTTGTTGGTCGCAACAGCGTCTACTGCTGCAGCTGTGTCCTTGGCAGGTTCGGTCATGCTAGTTCCAACCCCGACCCTTGTGCACGGCGGTCAAAGATGCCGTCTTTCAGCTTTGGATGGACAGAATGGGCCTCGATAGGCCCCGCTGTGGCAAGCGCCAGCTGGTGATGAGGATTGCGCTCTGTTGCGCTCGTGAAAAGAAAAACTTCCCAGCCTGGCCCCGACAAGCGGTGTCAGCCCTTTTAAACTCGTTTGCTCAGGCTATGCATGCTATCTAAGATGTCAACTCAGCGTTCTGGCTGTGCGGCACACTCCAGGGTTTCGGATTTCGGGTTGCCAAGGAATGGTCAGCTATCTCTAGAGTTAAACACTGCCATGCCAAACGAGGTAATAATCAAGAGAAGGCTGACATAGCAAACAGAGCAACGTAGCAAACGGAGTTAGGTCCTGCACGTGCCGCACGGTACCGCCCGCAAAAGACGCGACGGCATCAGCTTTGGAAAGCAGCAGTCTTATCAGAAGCATCTCAGGCTGGCCAGATTATAGCTTGATTTCAACAAAGTCTTCGTCATCAAGGGTTGCTTGAGCAATCGCGACGGCCCTGCGGCCCTTACCTCGCCATGGGCGATAGGGGCGACAGGGGAGGAGGGCGTGGTGGTGCTGAACAGGCTGCCCGCTCCAAGCAGTATGACTATACACTGGTGGGTGTACTGATCTTATGAAAGTCTTCATGCTGTGGCTTGCTGGGCCGTGTGAAGCACCCTGCTTTTAGGTCGGATCACAAGTTTAATGTCATGCCATGCAATAATGGAGTTGAGCTTGGTCCTCGTCCAGCTCGGCACATGCATGTGGCCCTCAGCAGAGAACTGCAGCTTTGGCGTGACACAACGCATCTGATTGCGTTGGCCCTTGCTGTGCACGCCCGCATAGCCGCTGAAGTGCTCAGATAATCAAGCCACAGCTTTTTTTGATTCTTTTTGCCGCAGCGCACACAGGCTTGTGTATACGATCGCATGCTTCATCTTTGTAGTTTGCCTTTGTAGTTTGCCTTTTAGGTGGCGCCCTCATTTCGTTTTTGCTCTTAAGCTTGTATCACTCTTGACCGCATGCTTGCTCTGCAGAACTCTTCGCTGGTGCTGACGAGCAGCACACGAACAAGGGATGCCCATGAGCCTTCCGGAGAGCCCGAATCCCTCTGGGGCAAGATGCGAGGGAAGATGGGAGACAGGGTGCAGTTTGGTCGCCCAGATGATGCGGAGGAGAAAAAGAAAAAGAAGGAGGCTGCAGCTAAGAAGAAGAGGGCAAAGCAGGTAAAGCATACGTTGGTGGCTCGTTGGCACACACAGTTAAGTCTTAGAAAGGCACATTATGAGGACCGATATAATTGCAAGAGTGGGTTGATGGCCAACGCGCTGTGCACATAATGAGCTGCTGCCGGCATGCTGCCACACGAACTGCCATTGCAGTGCCTTCTGCTGTGTCTTCCACTGATTCCGCTGACGTTTTCGTGGTCACCCTATGCAGGAGGGCCTGGACGAGTTTGGTCCTGCTGCCAAGCGCGGCAAGCAGGGCTCAGGCCTGAGTGTCATGGACGTGGATGCCGCGCACCTGTACCGTCCCAAGACAAGGGAGACACGCGAAGCGTACGAGGCGTTGCTGGCTGTCATACACCAGCAGTTTGGGGAGCAGCCACAGGTCAGGCAGAGCGCTAGGCTCCTGGTCGTTGGTGTGCCTTTGCTAGTCAGCAAGGGGAGACACCTAGCCAGGGCCATGCACGGAAATGCCGGTGGACTGGTGCAATCATAGTGGCGGCGTGGCATGCAAGTGTACCCTGCTTGCACGTCTTGCGTGATGCAACGCCGGCAAACTGGACTGTGTGCAAGAGATGTTCTGGCCACGTATGGCTGTAATGCGAGCACGGGGGATGATTACAGAGGCATCACCATACTTCTGCAGGTGGATGCTGCGTGACAGTTGGATGGCGCCTGGTGTGTGCAACTGCAGGATGTTCTGCACGGTGCTGCTGACGAGGTGTTGGGTGTGCTCAAGGCCAAGGACATGCGAGACCCTGAGAAGCAGGCTGCAGCGGAGGAGCTGCTTGGGCCGCTGCCAGCCGACAAGTTCGCACAGCTGGTGGCCATAGGCAAGCTCATCACAGACTGGGTGAGTGTGGGATAGGTGTGGCCTGCAGACACGTGTAGAAATGCTGTTGAATCTGTTGCCACCTTGTCGTCGTCTCCGGGTGTTAGAGTTGCAGCACTCTGTACTGTAGTGGCTGCTGACAGAGCTGCCTTGGTTCACGACCGCACTTGGGTAAAGGCAGGCAAGGAGGTTCGAGGCCATGCAGGTGGACTGCAGGTGAAGTGTTGTGTGTAGCCATGCTGCACAAGCAACTGGTTGCAATGATTTCACGGCCGCTTGCTGGTGCTCAGGTCGCTGAGGCCGACATGGCTGCTCCTGACAACCCGCTGGACACTGAGCTGGGTGTGGGTGTTCAGTTTGAGGATGAGGATGAGGAGGACGGGGAGGACGAGGGGGACGAGGTGGTGGAGGATGGAGACCAGGAGGAGGACGAGGAAGGTGAGTGGTTGGCGGGTGGGGCGCGCTGGAGGGGGTGATGGATGGGAAGGGGTGCCAACAGGACAGCGGGAGTGTGTGCGGTTTCTCACAATCATGTCTCAGGTGCATATCAAACAAACAAGGGTGAAATCTACACCCAGATTTCCCTCTTTCGGATTTTGGTACTTGCCCTGGGCTGGACATGGTGCGAGCGTCTTCTTACATCTGTATCATCCGAAAGTTGAACAGAAGACAACTCAAGCTCATGTACACTACGGTCACACTCGCATTGCAAAGGACTGCTGGTGCTAAGCCCAAACTACCGCGTGTGTGCAACATCAAGAGGCAGCCCAACTGTATCAGGCAGTTGAAGCGCCGCCCAAGGCCTTTCAATCAGATCAACACAGTTGGTGAAAACGACTCGTCCTGATTCTGTCCCAATCGGTTGCTTCAGCTCCTGCCAACGATCACGTGCCAGAGCAGCCAGAATGGGATTGGGATGGAGCGGGTTGGCCAAGGGTAGCCAGCGCTGGTGAATTGTTTGCTGAGGCAGTGCAACCGCAGACCTGGAACCGCTGGATGCAGCAGCAAAGTGACTTCTGCCTGTACACCCCTACTGTCCGCTTTGTCTCCCCTGCTCTCCACGCCATTACCCCCGTATGGGGCTTGCACTCGTGCTGCACCCATTTATACTGTCTGACTCTGTTTCGTCCTTGCCTACAGATAAGGATGACACTATCCATGCCGATCGGCGCACAGCCATGGACGTCGACGCGGGCGAAGAGGCGCACGATGATGGGCTGAAAGTGCAGGTGTGTGACATAATGTCTGCTGTTCGGCTCACTCCCAGGCATCCGAATTTTCCTCGGCAGGAGAACACCGGCGAAGGGTGTTGTGCTTCATGAGCATTGAAAGGGCAGGCATATGTGTGCTCCTAAAAGCGTTGCTCCGCTAGCCAACGCCTCATTTGCCTCCATCTGCTGCGCAGGAGATTGATGCCTACTGGCTGCAACGCCGCATCGCCAAGGCCTTTGGCGACACGATTGATGCCAATAAGAGCCAGGAGCTGGCAGAGCAGGCAAGTGCATAGCAGGGATGGAAGCCCTTGCGTGTTCTGCTTAGTCGGTCTTTCACATGTAAGTGCAGTTGTTACAATCATGTACACACAATTCCGTGGTCACGTTTGTCGTGCCTCACCTGCTACCCTCTCAACTCTCTCCACAATACAAACCTACAAGGCATCTTTTTACGTGCATTTCTGACAATGATGGTACGGTCCAGCACAACGATTTATATGAATCTTTTGATTGGAATGAAGCATTCCCTCCATCTACACGACCAGCACGGAGTCCCTATGCTACCCTCGCCAAAGTTTGCGCTAATCCTTTCCTACACCTTGCAGTGCTCTTGTTGACCCAATGTCCCGTTCTCTTTCGCACGTGCAGGTTTTGGAGATGCTAGGCAGCAGCGCTGACGGTCGCTCAGTGGAGAACGAGCTTGTGCTGAGCCTGGGGTTCGAGCAGTTCGAGCTGATCAAGCAGCTGCTGCGCAACCGCCTGCGCATCGTGTGGTGCACTAGGCTGTCCCGCGCCCAGGTGAGCAGCGTGCGACACAACAAGGATGCGAGGTTGACAACTGCAACCAGGATAAAACCACTGCTGATATGCACGGTCCTGACATGGTCACGCAAAAGTGACCCACCTTGTTCGATGTTCCACAGCCCCCGCTGAATGTTGTTCAAGAAACAACGCTACTCGATCGGCTAGAACATCGCGAACGAAGGCCCTCAAGGTTACACAGGAAAAATTGACCCGTGTCAGGACTGTGACTGATTTGGCTATATAATAGTAGTAGATATTGATAATAATACTTTGATACATTGACACTAACTAGCAATTATCAACAATGACAATAATGATGTAGGACGATGCCGAGCGCGAGCGCATTGAGACTGAGATGTCGGGCGACAAGGACGCGGCGGCCATTCTGGATGCACTGCGGGCGACCAGGACCAGCGCCAGGGACAGGCAGTCAGCCATGGAGAGGACAATCAGGTAGGGGCCTGGCATGGTGGGGCGACAGGGTAAGGGGTCGGGCTAGGGATAAAACAATACCTTATAACCGTAGCATTGAGTTCATCCTAGTTGTGTGTGCTAATCAACGTGGGAATTGCAGGCAAGGCCATGGTGGAGGCTATGAGATTAGGGGTGGGATGAGAGGAAAAAGGCCAAGCGGAATGTATGTGCCACAGACAGTCAGGAGTGGGCCTGCATGAGAGGACTAACATGCCAGAACGCTTTGCTGGTGTGACATCCGTTATGCAATTGGGTAAACCATTGAGTTCTCTGGAAGTGGTAGGGTTACAGGGGTATGCAACTCGGCCCTGATCGTGTGAGCGTTGTGATGCAATCATTGTGTGCCCGTCTGTGTTTCCCAGGGAGGAGGCCCGGCGGCTGCGTGAGGGTGGCGTGGTGGACGTGGCCGATGAAGGCACAGGGGCACCCGGCAAGCCTGGCAAGGGCGGGGAGGCTGCACAGGTGGCAGCAAGACAGGTGGGGACGGGATGGTTTCCCTACCTTGACACAGAGATGGCTAGGCGTATCTGCTAGCCTGAACTGTGGTCAATTTAGGCACCTGTTCAACAGGCTTTATAAAGCAGACCAAGAGGTATATTGAGCGCCCTCCGCCAGGTTGACTTGAGGCACACACCCAAGCCAAGGTCTAGCGCCCACAGGTGCCCCACAAGCTGAGGGGGTTGGCATGGCCGCCTTTCAAATGCCGTTACTAATGACGTAGTGTACGCTATGTATGTGAGTCTCTCTTGTGGAACGCGCCCTGGTTTGTATTACAAGTGTTTTCCGCAGTGCACGGCTGCATTGCCATGCTTACTCATGCCTTGAGTGGCCCATCACTGTCCATGAACACCAAATGCTATTCCTTTTCATAATGGAACTGTTTACATTTGCATGTAGTCTCGTACCAGATACCGGCTTTTTTCGCCTGACCCTTGCTGCTGTTGCAGACTGTTGACTTGGAGCAGCTCCAGTTCTCTGCGGGTGCCCATTTTCGCAGCAACAAGAGCATCAACCTTCCAGACGGCAGCGAGCGCATCAGCAAGAAGGGCTACGATCTGGTCATGGTGCCCGCTCTGAAGCCCAAGCCATTCGTCTCAGGCGAGAAGCTTGTGGCCATCACCGAACTGCCGGACTGGGCGCAGCCCGCCTTCGAAGGCATGAAAGAGCTCAACAGAGTGCAGTCCAGGGTTTCGGAAACTGCGCTCTACAGCAACGAGAACATGCTTGTCTGTGCGCCCACGGGCGCCGGCAAGACAAACGTGGCCATGCTCTGCATCATGCACCAGATCGGCATGAACAGGTGGGTGTGGGTGTGGGCGTGGGCGTGTGGATGTGGGTGTGGATGCGTGTGCATGGGTGCGTGCAAGAGAGAGGGGTTTCGATCCCATTGTAGTAAGCAGGTGTGGCTTGAAACCAACACGGGTGGGGTTGCTCACGACAGTTCTGGTGGATACTTTTGCAGGGTCTCTGCAGGTGTTGTTGTTGTTGTTGTTGTTGTTGTTGTTGTTAGCATGGCCTTCAGTCCGGGGAGGACTGCTCAGCAGGGGCAAGGGGGAAGGAAAATAGGTAATCTGTAGGTCGCCACTGCACCCTAAGCAATAACCGCCAAGTCATCTTGATCAATCCCCTAGTACAGAAGTTATCATTCAGCACTCAACTCAACAGCATCACAAGGCAGGCATGCAACCCCTCGCCAGAAGGCTGACGTAGCAGCACGTGGCTTTGTGGGCATGGTTAGGCAGGCAAGCTGTTGCATGTAGGTGGTTGTGTCATGCACATGGCTGGCATGCCCTTGTGTGGGCGTGCCATGGCGCCAATGTGCGCACACGGCCTGGACATTGAACCCTTCAACCCTTCTTCCACCTGTTGACTGGGCGGACATTGAACCCTTCAACCCTTCTTCCACCTGTTGACTGGGCGGACATTGAACCCTTCAACCCTTCTTCCACCTGTTGACTGGGCGGACATTGAACCCTTCAACCCTTCTTCCACCTGTTGACTGGGCGGACATTGAACCCTTCAACCCTTCTTCCACCTGTTGACTGGGCGGACTTTGAACTCTTCAACCCTTCTTCCACCTGTTGACTGGGCGGACCTGGTTGCGTTGCCCCCTGCAGGCGTGCGGACGGCACCCTGGACAAGTCCGCGTTCAAGATTGTGTACGTGGCACCCATGAAGGTGGGTGGCACCAGTGCTAGCATGGGCGGCAGTTCTATGCTCAGTAAGAATTGCTCATGTGTCGTACGTGCAACTGCGAACCATTGCTGCCCATCTTAATATAAGGTCGAGGAGCATAGCATTTGTCTCGTGAAGGGAACTCTCACCGAGACAGGACGCACGCTGGCTCAATTTCACTTGCTGCTTGTTCTCTGTTGCAGGCTCTGGTGGCCGAGATGGTGGGCAACTTCAGCAAGAGGTTGGAGAAGTATGGCATTGTGGTCAAGGAGCTGACAGGTAAGGATTGCACAGGATTCGACTGGCTAGCCTGCGTCGTGTCCTTCCTGTCGATCGCTGCTGTCGTGCATATTCTTCTGATCGTCCATTGAAAGCTATACGCAACAGCAGCTGAGCAGCCTGTGCTAGGCAAGGTTTAAGTTGCTGTTACAACCAGATGAGGCTGTTAAACTTGTGTTATGCAGTAGTCATGTGCACAGCTTGTAAAGCAAGCAACGTATTCCAGTCTGCTGGTCCAGTCTGCCCTCTCATGTTATATTCCTAACACACTGCGTGCTGCGTTGGTTGTATCCTCAGGTGATGTGAACCTGACCAAGGCCGAGGTGGACGAGACGCAGATCATCGTGACCACGCCCGAGAAGTGGGACATCATCACGCGCAAAAGCGACGACCGCACCTACTCAAACCTTGTGCGTCTGCTCATTATCGATGAGGTAAGGGAGGAAACTATGCGCATGCGAGCCTGCATCGGTTTCAGGTTCTGTCCAGGTGGTACGCTGGTGCAGCCTGTTGACTGGGGTATCAACGGCTCAACCTTATGTCACTCTGCTGGCCCGAGAGGTTCGGTGCAAGGCTGTGTCACTGCCTGTCAGAGCCGCTGGACATATCATTCTCAGTCGCTACTGATGGCAAACGATAGCTTCAACTTGCTAGGCTCTTATACCTGGCTTTGATGCGGTTGCAAGTCCTGGGTGCAAGTCCTGGATGCGAGGCGTGGTGTTTTGCGCCATTTGAATGTGTAAAGGTTGCATCGCCATCATGTACCAACCTTGCCACCTTTCACTTCCATCAGCAGCGCCCTCTGCCTATCTATCGTGCTGTGCAGATCCACTTGCTCCATGACAGCCGCGGCCCGGTGCTGGAGAGCATCGTTGCGCGCACTATCCGGCAGGTGGAGGCCACTCAGGAGCAGACACGCATTGTGGGGCTGTCGGCCACACTGCCTAACTACCAAGACGTGGCAGACTTCCTCAGGTGGGAGTGGAAGAAAAAGGAACTGGGGGAGGCTGGGATGGGGGTGTGGCATAGGTTGTGCAGGCCACTGGCAAAAGTGAGGGGCTGTCTGTAAGTCTCGTTCCCTAATCCCGACCTGACCTGGGCCCCAAACCTTGGCCAAAGCGCCTGCCAAGTGATACCACTTCACCGCCTACAAAAAAGAAGTTTGCCAGCCCGGGACAATTCTTGTGTGACTCCCAATTCCCAATTCTGATTCGTTTGTTTGAGTGCAGCCAGACCTGACTATACTCACACGGTGTGTGGTGTTGGTGGACACAGAAAGAACGCATCACATGACAAAAAAAGACAAGGCATGGAAATCGACATCAAAACACTTGTATTGGTACTACATATGTACTATATATGCGTGTGCTTGCACATGACAATGGTGCTCGATGCACACAATCCAGGCTTGTTTGGTGGCTGCTCTGTATTGTATTGACTTTGATTATTGACGTTGGATGCTGTACGTGCTCTCTTCCGTCCTGTTTGCAGGGTGAAGCGCGAGCAGGGCCTGTTTTTCTTCGACAACACGTACCGCCCCTGCCCCCTGGCCCAGCAGTACATCGGCATCAACATCAAGAAGCCGCTGCAGCGCTTCCAGCTCATGAACGAGGTCTGCTACACAAAGGTGCTGGACTGCGCGGGAAGGCACCAGGTGAGAAGCTGAGGAGGGAAGGACTGATGTGGGGCTACAGTGGTCCCCATTTAGCAGTTCCCATTCAATGGCCCCTGATTAGTGGTCCAATGCTGAGAGGCAGGAACACTTGTGCAGGCTGTGGGTTCGCTCAACGTACTCGTGCATAGACTGGCCGACTTTCTCACCATGGTGATGGCTTTACGCAAGAGCTGTTTCAGAGGAATTGAAACCCCTGTTTGTTTGCAGGTGCTTGTGTTTGTCCACAGCCGTAAGGAAACTGCCAAAACTGCACGCTTCGTCAAGGAAACGGCCATCAAGGAGGACAAGCTGGCCAAGTTCATGAGAGAGGACAGGTGATTATCAGGAGTCAGGGCGGCAGTAGCAGTGTGACGTGCAGGGCCTTAGGTCTTGTGGGGGATGCTCTGGGCTTGCTGCTGGGTCGACTCACGGCCTACGGATTCTTGTGTAGCGCTTTCAAGCACCGCTCTCGCTGTGCCTGTCCCCCCGCCCTTGCCCCCGCTGAGCAGTCCTCCTCGGACTGAAGGCCATGTAAACAATAACAGCAACGCGTTGTTCCCGTGCGCCATGCAGTGCGTCGCGTGAGATCCTGTCCACTGAGGCGGAGGCGTGCAAGGATGCGGACCTCAGGGAGCTGCTGCCGTACGGCTTCGCTATCCACCATGCAGGTAGGCGGCATCATCATCATGATCATCATCAACAACAACAACAACAACAACATCATCATTACATGGTCTGTTATGGTTGAACCCACGGTACCGGAGAACCAGCCAATGCAGGCGCTGAAAAGCCCACATCACCGCCCTAGCAGCCAGGCCATCCTTAATCGGACCCTAGTGGAGGACCTGTTTGCTGTCTCGTGCAGGCATCATCACCATCATGGCATGATTTATCACCGGAGACGGCATTGCCTGTTTGTTGTCGGTTGCAGGCATGACGCGTGCTGACCGCACGCTTGTGGAGGACCTGTTTGCCGACGGGCACATCCAGGTGCTGGTGTCAACCGCCACACTGGCATGGGGCGTCAACCTGCCCGCGCACACAGTCATCATCAAGGGCACACAGGTGGGATGATGTGGCAACCAGCACCGTACTTGGCATGTGTTTGCGCTTGCAGGTGGTTGCTTTATCTGGTACATGTTGCGCCAGGTGCACGGTTCAAACCTGGCTTGTATGTGTGATTTTACATCGGCAACGCTTGTTCACGCTATAGGAAAGTGCATAGCAAACCAACAAGGGCTTGCTCTGCTTGTTCTGCCTGTTGAGCATGTGAACGTGTTCAACCTGTCCTGAGGACTCGCCATGTTTGCCAGATTCTTCACTTTATCCTCTGCATGTTCCAGGTACTGATGCGCCCTGCAGGCATCAAACGCCGGCTTGCACGGTACTGGTCTTCACACCGTCCTTTGCTGCCTTGCCACGTGTCGCAGGTGTACAACCCCGTCAAGGGGGGTTGGGACGAGCTCTCGCCCCAGGACGTCATGCAGATGATGGGGCGGGCGGGGCGACCGCAGTACGATTCATCGGGCGAGGGCATCATCATCACTGGCGCACAGGAGCTACAGGCAGGGTTTTGTCCTAGCAAATGCTTGACAACTAAATCATACTAACTTACTAACGGTTTCTAAGTCGGTTTCTTTGCCATTCTCAGCAGTTTTGTCAGCTTCCGTCTGTTCTTGTGCCATTTTTTGCATTTGGCCTGCAAATGTGTATGATTTCCTGGCTGCAGTTCTACCTGTCCCTGTTCAACGCCCAACTGCCGATCGAGTCCCAGTTTGTGTCCCGCTTAGCGGACCACCTGAACGCGGAGGTGGTGCTGGGCAGCGTGCAGAACCTGCATGACGCGGCCGCATGGCTCGGATACTCGTACCTGTTTGTGCGCATGTTGAGGGCGCCTGCGCTGTACGGAGTGCCACTGGGGTGAGTCATGTGCTGCCCATAGCTCAACCTGTATCACGCCTGCACATGCACATGGGTCAGACCATTGTTTGAGGGTAATGAATGGCCAAATCAGGCGCTCCAGTCACCTTGGCACTCCCTACACTGTCTGGTCTGATTTTATCAATGGGGATATGTGAAACTTATGATATCCGTTCCAGGCTTGCTATGACGTACGGTGGCTTTGCGACATGAGGCCAATGTGGCCAGTGAGTTGTGCCCCGTGCTCTTATGTCTGTTGCTATTCGTGCTCCTGCCCGCAGCGCTGTTGACGCCGACCCGCTGCTGCTTGACCGTCGCCTTGACCTGGCGCACACGGCCGCCATGCTGCTTGACCGCCACGGGCTCATGCGCTACGACCGCAAGACAGGCGGCATGCAGGCCACGGACCTCGGTCGCATCGCTTCGCACTACTACGTCACCTACTCTACCATCGCTGCCTTCAGGTAGGCAGGGGTTCTTGTCAGATGTGGTATTGACCCTTCGCAGGAATGCCTGTCTGAGATCTTGCTGTCTCGTATCTGACTAGAAAGTAAGGCACATCCCCTTCACTTTCTTGCGAATTGGTTGGTCTTGCGGCACAGTGGGCTGAACGATGATAAGCCAAGTAATGTTCATGATGATCATGAAGGCAACAGCTGGGTGTGAATCGCCATACCCCATGCTGACTTGTGGATGCTTGCAGTGACCACCTGAAGCCCACCATGGGCGACATTGAGCTGTGCCGTCTGTTCAGTCTGGCGGAGGAGTTCAAGTACATGGTAGTCAGGTGCGCCACGCGGTAGTTAGGCAGTGGTAGGGAGGCCCACTGGACATGGACAGGTCTGGTGATGTCGGGTCAGTTGGTGGAATTGGTGTACGGGGATGCCAAGCGGTTGACCGCTCACTACAGTTGTGCTGCCTCTTGCTGCTGCTGCACACACACAAACGCCTCAGCCCCCTTTTCCCAGGGGCAACCTTCAGCTGTGTGATTTTAAAGGGTATAGACCCCTGAAGTGTTCAAGATTGTTTCAACAGCAGTGGCAGGTACTGTTGGGACTGCTGGTGCAAGTCCATCTGTAACCTCCAGCCTTATCCGTGTGTGTTGTATTCTCCACCTGTGTTCAGGGACGAGGAGAAGGTGGAGCTGGCCAAGCTTGTTGAGCGCGTGCCCATCCCCGTGAAGGAGGGACTGGACGAGCCCAGCGCCAAGATCAACGTGCTGCTGCAGGCCTACATCAGCTGCCTCAAGCTGGAGGGACTGGCGCTCAGCAGCGACATGGTTTATGTCACACAGGTACATGGAGGGCCTGTTCTGACAAGGGACCAGCTGTTACGAGGCAGTGTGTCATACCAGGCCTATGGGATTGTGATGTTTGCACAACTGCCCACGTGACGGCAGTTGCCCGCCAGTGCGGTCAACTGTACCCACGAGTTATGCAAGAGCTTCCAGGCGCGTCACATGGGATCCTCTTGAGCCATCCATTTGAGATATCGCGCCGTAATACACAGCAATGCAGATAAAAGTGTTGACAGTTAGCCAAAACTATTTACAGGTAGCCCTGAGCAGGTTGAGCCCGTTTGTAATGACTGGTGACTGCATATGACCAGATCAGTACCGTGAGGCCTGTGCGTTCTCATACATGCGCATCAAATCTTGTCAATGTATGCGTGTATTCATCGGCTGGTGAGGATGGCTGCTTGTACATGTGCTGCCTGCTGATACATGTGCGACTGCTGAATGCCGTGTCTTGTCTGCATTCATGTGCAGAGCGCTGGGCGTCTGATGCGGTGCCTGTTTGAGATTTGCCTCAAGCGCGGGTGGGCCGGCCTCACTGAGCGGGCACTGGCGCTGTGCAAGATGGTCAACCACAGGCAGTGGGGCAGCCAGCACCCGCTAAGACAGGTGGGGTTTAGACGCCTGTGTAGTGACGTGCCCAATGCCTGTGCAGCCTGCTGTGGTATCCTCCCTCACCTCCAGCTGCTGGTGGGTTTCTGGCACTGTAAGATGATAAGACATGAGTGCGAATCCAGGCGGTGACAGAACCAGCAGTCCCTTGCGATGCGAGTATGATGATATTGTATTTGCGATGCCTGAGCAACAACTGTTGCACTTGTGGGACGATTCAGATGTAAAACAGACACTCCTTCGCCCGCTCGCTCGCAGTTCAAGGGCCTGCCCGCGGAGATCACATCCAAGCTTGATAAGCGGGACATCCCGTGGGACCGATACTACGACATGAGCAGTCAGGTGAGAGGGCAGTCGGGTGAGAGGGCAGTCAGGTGAGAGGGCAGTCAGGTGAGAGGGCCAGCTAACTTTCCGTTGACTGACAGCAGGCTACGTAGAAATGTATACTGTTGGAGGTGGAAGTCAGCTGACGACTAGCTTCTGACAGTCAAGCAACGCCACCGGTGGCGCGGACAGGAAGTGTCCAGAAGTCTGTTCCCTAAAAACACTTGTCGTGGGCAGTTCGGTATCTGACTCCTGCTCATCACCAGCCTCGGCCCAGCCTGCACCGTCCCACTCTCCTGCAATCTGACCCTGCCCCTCCCACAGAGCTTGCTGCAGAGGGATTAAACGTGCTATATGACTGCACATATATATGACTGCACATTCTCTCGCACATTCTCTCTCTCTCTCTCTCTCTCTCTCTCATGCGCGCGCATGCACACACACACAAACCCACACTGTGCACACACACATGCTTGCACCCCGCTTGCAGGAGCTAGGCGAGCTGATTCGCATGCCCAAGTACGGCAAGACGCTGCACCGGCTGGTGCACCAGTTCCCGCGCCTGCAGCTGGCCGCCACGGTGCAGCCCGTCACGCGCGGCCTGCTCAAGATCGACCTCATCATCACACCGGACTTCAAATGGGAGGTGAGGCCACCGTCTGGCAGGGGGCTGTAACCCTTGGGAAAGTCAGATCCATGCAGCACACAGCAAACAAATAACAAGTTGCTGCGCAAAGCCATTACCAGATGAGAAAGTCAGCCAGCCTATACCATGCACGACCGGTCGATGAGTTCATAATGTATTAAAGCCAAAGTCAGCGGTCTCCAACGGAATGCCATCCCTCAGGCGCAAGCTCACGTCAGCATCGGATGAACATTTCAAGTACCAAGGTCGCCTGCGTGGCAAGTTTGGTCAGAACGTGTTACCCGGTGTACGTGCTACTTGCAGGACAAGATCCATGGGTTTGTGGAGCCCTGGTGGATTGTGGTTGAGGACCAGGACGGGGAACGTCTGCTGCACCACCAGTACTGGGTTCTCAAGAAACAGTTAGTGGAGGGCTTGGGGCTAGTATGATTCCAACACATTTCCATGCAACCATGGCGTATTATGAAACTGGTGCCAGGCAATGGGCTGGGTCCCTGCAGTCTCACTGGCCACTTCTTCCGTCATACACTCACCAGCACGCGTCCTGTCAGTCAAGCATAATTTGCATAGCCACAAAGTGTTGTGCAGGTCATATGTTATTGATGCTAGAGCTGGATTCTTGCCCTCCGCGCCCTGTGCTCTCAGGTTCATTGACGAGGAGCACACTTTGTCCTTCACCGTGCCCGTGTCCGAGCCCCTGCCGCCCCAGTACTTCGTGAGAGTGGTCAGCGACAGGTGGCTGCAGTGCGAGACAGTGCTGCCAGTGTCGTTCAGGTAAGGCTGCGGTCACACCACACAAGTGCAAAAACTATTTGGGTAAAAATCTGGGTAAAAATTTGGGGCAGATGAGGCCCAAATATGGATGCAAAAAAGGTAAGGGACAGGGGGCATGAGCAAAGGGGTTATCCTGCAGAAGAAGACAGCAACCGAGGCAATGGCAGACAGTTTTACAGTACAAAACCAAGGGCACCTGTGTTTGGCTTACGATGTTTTGATGCATACTCGCACGCCCTAAGCAACAACGTGTTCGACTTGCAGTTGCACTTGCCCCCCCTGCTCGTTTCTCACAGGCAGCTGATCCTCCCCGAGAAGTTCCCTCCGCCCTCCGAGCTGCTGGATCTGCAGCCGCTGCCCGTCAGCGCACTGAGGAACCCCACCTTCGAGGCGCTCTACAAGTGAGATGCACACACATGCACATACACACAAGCACAAGCACATACACCTTGCTTAATTGTTTTTGGATCATACTTTGTTCAGAGTGCTGCTGAGCGCCTCAATCGGTCGGTCTTGCGGTGGCTTAAAAAGCTGTGATAAGCCGTGTCGTGATGATGATATCTCTCCCTCTCTCTCTCTCTCTCACACACACACACACACACATGGCCAGACTGTTCTTGCCAGACCATACTTGCATTTGAGTTGAACACGCTTCACACAGTTGCAACACGCTCATCGCTTTGCATTCATGTTGAACACAACTCCGTGCAAATGCCCGGATCCCGGGATGACATGTTTGTGCCTGCCTTGCCTTGCCTTGCCCTGTGCGCAGGGGCCTGGGCTCCTTCAACCCCATCCAGACGCAGGTGTTCAGCTCCCTGTACAACACAGATGACAACGCACTGGTTGCTGCGCCAACCGGCAGCGGCAAGACATTGTGTGCTGAGTTTGCGCTGCTGCGCATGCTTGCACGAGCGGAGGCGGGCAAGTGCGCGGCCCGGTGTGTGTACATAGCGCCACTGGAAGCGCTCGCCAAGGAAAGGGCTGCCGACTGGGGCAAGAAGTTTGGCGAGGGACTAGGACTCACTGTGGTGGAACTCACAGGTGGGTCATCAACACAGCGAGAACGGGAGTCAGGGTTAGCAGTAGATGCAGAACCCGCATTTTTGCACAACTTGAGGTACTGAAGGCGGCTTGTGCATGTGTATTAGCCATTCCGCAGGCGGCAAAATCTCTAGCAACAACCCTGGTGTGCTAAGGAGCTGAATGCTTCCTGATTAGTTTGGTGCGTCAAGGAGCCACTCAAGCGCTTGGCCACTGCACCTGGGCTTGGCTGCTGTCGGCTGCAACGGTGTCCAAGGCATACGTTGGACGAGTAAGCAGGACAGCTTGCGTACTTGTCTGGTTCTGTTGGTCACTCCCAGCTGTTGAAAACTGAAAAGAAAAGAGGGGGCAAGAGAAACGCACATGCCATGACCTGTGCAGGTGAGACTGCTGCCGATCTAAAGCTCCTGGAGCGCGCCAACATTGTGATCAGCACCCCTGCGCGCTGGGACATGCTCAGCCGGCGCTGGCGCCAGCGCAAGGCAGTGCAGGCCGTCTCGCTCTTCCTCGCTGACGAGCTACACCTGCTTGGAGGCGATCAGGGGCCTGTGCTCGAGGTCGTGTGCTCGCGCATGCGCTACATGGCAGCGCAGATAGAGACGCCCATTCGCATCGTGGGACTTGGCCACAGCATGGCGGACGCGAAAGACGTGGGCGACTGGCTGGGCGCGCCCCCGCACGCGCTGTTCGCGTTCTCCCCTGGTGTGCGGCCTGTGCCCCTGGAGATTCACATCCACGGCATGGACGTGCACAACTTCGACGCGCGCATGCAGGCCATGTCCCGCCCTGCATACGCTGCTGTGCTGACCCATGCACCGCGCGGCCGCCCCGCCCTTGTGTTTGTGCCGTCCCGTAAGCACGCTAGACTGCTGGCTCTGGATCTGCTTACTGCAACAGCAGCGGACTCAGAGCCATACCGGTTCAGGCTGACAGACTCAGCGGTAAGCATCAACTTGCTGCAGCGGGTTAGGGTGGTTGCTCAAGTTCGAGTATGGTTGCCTGCACCTGTAGCCACAAACATATGTGTGCAGTCGTATGCTACGCTTGCCCGCTTGTTCGCACACTGATTGAGCTCATCTCCTTGGCCATGCCTCTCCCTGGCTGCGTCTGACTGGGTGCTGTGCCCTGGCTGCTGGACCCGTCCTGTGCAGGACATCGTTCCCCTCCTGGCACGCGTCCGCGACCCCGCGCTCAAGCACTCCCTGGAGTTTGGGGTGGGCATGCTGGCGGAGACGCAGACTCCAGCGGAGCAGCAAGTAGTCAAGCTGCTGTTCGAAAGTGGAGCCATTCAGGTGTGTGTCGGCAAGGGCAATGCGAAAGTGGAGCCAGGCTGGACTATCGGCAAGGGCACATATAAGACTTTCAAATATCAAAATTCAAGCAAGGCTGAAGTAGGCCATGTGCCACGTCTTCTCCTGCCATCATGCGTTCCTCTGAGCTGTGCTCTTTCTAGCACCGTTCTCCGTCGTACACATTTACTCGATATTATGTACAAAAAACCTACCAAGAACAGACGAAATATTGCCACAATTGCACAGAAACCGAAGAAAAGGTTGGAGAAAAACCACTGTGTTCGCTTGCAGGTGGTGGTTGCTACCGCCGCCACGTGCTGGGGCATTTCGCCCCCCGCTGCGCTGGTGGTGGTGGCGGGGACCCAGGCGTTCGATGGCGGCGGCTTGGGCGGCGGCGACTACCCGGTCACCGACCTCATTCAGATGCTGGGCAGGGCCGGGCGACCCAACATTGATGACTCTGGTGCGTACACTGCGAGCAGTAGTTGAACATGACACATGGATGTCAGCGCCTGGATCCAAATCCGATGCACTGATGAATTGTTTGGCTGTAGGGTTCGCTACATTGCTTGGCCTACAGCAGCTAGATGGTTGGCTCGGCTTCCATGTCAAAGCGGCCCTGCAATGGCTGCTAGACACACTTGTATTCATGGTTGTGCCGGTCTGCTTTTCTCGTTGTTTTTCCAGGCAAAGTCGTGTTGATGTGCCACACACCCCGCAAGGAGTACTACAAGCGCTTCCTGCTCGAGCCCCTGCCCATAGAGAGCCACCTAGACCACTTCCTTCACGACCACTTCAACGCAGAGATCGTCACCCGCACCATTGAGAACAAGCAGGTGCGGCGGGCACGGATCAGATGGTGCCGCGCCGGCCTGCTGGGGCTGCAAGAACCTGGTTGCCTGCAATCTTGGTTTGGGCAGCAAGTCTTCCTGCTTTACGCCGTGTACGTCTTGTGCGCCTTCCATACCTTGACATGTTTATGCTACGCAAGACCAGGGTGGCCTGCAAGTTATCCGAGGTGCAGCTAGTTGAGTCTTACCATGCTACGGTCAACTCGTGGACACGTCGTCCTGCCCACTCGCTACCTTCAGGTTGACAGGGTCTGCCTGAAAAGGCGTTCAGTGATTTTTTATGTACATCTGGCTTTCAAGTAGTTAAGAAATTGCCTTCTTGTCGAAATGTTCTGTCCTTTGTTTGCCTGAACCGTCTGTTTGCCTATTTTGAACCTTTGTTCCCTGTGAACCTTCGTCTGCGTTGAGCCTGTGAACCTTTGTCTGCGTTGAGTCTGAGAACCTTACCCCTTTGAACCTCTGCTCCTCTGCTCGCGTGTGACCAGGATGCGGTGGACTACCTGACCTGGACGCTGTTCTACCGGCGGCTGGCGCTGAACCCTAACTTCTACGGCATGGCGGGCGCCTCACACCGGCACCTCAGCGACCACCTCAGTGAGCTAGTGGAGACCCTGCTAGCGGATCTTGAGAAGGCAAAGGTGAGAACAGTTCACAAACAGTAGGACTGCTTGCACAAGCTGGTGTGCCCTATACAGTGAGGTTAGGCTGGGTTAGCCTGCCAGAAACGGAGTTCAGACGCAGAATAGCCAAAAATGGGCAGGCAAGCGCCAAGCCAACGAGGTCATTCAACAGTTGACAGGTGAGAGCAGCACGTTGGGCCAGGCAGCGAAAGGCCAGGGCAGTACCTGCGCCACTGGATGGGGCGGCTGCATCCACTTCATCTCACACAAAGGGTTGGCTCATCTGCTCGACCTCCTTACTCACGCCAGCCGGCGTCCTCTTTCTTTTCCGCTTTGTAATGTTATGTTGTTGAACCACTCTGTTTGTGCAGTTCATCTTGATCATGATGATATGAATAGTAATAATAGCAGCAGATCAGTAATAGAAAAATAGTATCAATATCAATCAAATGCCAACCACCCTGTTTGTCCTGTGTGCCTGCAGGCCATTGCCATTGAGGACGACATGGACCTAGCCCCCCTCAACCTGGGCATGATTGCAGCTTACTACTACATCAGCTACACGACCATTGAGCTGCTCTCTAACTCACTCACAGCCAAGACCAAGCAAAAGGTACAACACGTGCACAACATAAACCGACCACCGGATATCAAGGGTTTGATTCATGCCATGTGGTCAGGCTGGGCCTAACTTTTCAGTCCTTAGTCCTGCGGGTTACTCTGCAACCAAATCACGCTCTCCTACAAGTTCCCGTATCCCTTAAGATTATAATCTTAAGATTATACTGAAGCCCCCGATAATACCGATTCCTGAGTCCCGTGGTCAGTTGAGGCTCCCGTGTCCCCTCCTCTACTCGAGTGATTCCAAGCTGGCCCTTGACACTACCGCGCATGGACTAAGGACGAGGTGCACATCGCCTTGTGTGCTTTTCCACTGTCAGCCGCTGTGCTTACACAGCGATTTGTCCATAACTTTCCCTTTCTT
>QAXH01004003.1:1212-23770 GCA_004335635.1 Chloromonas sp. AAM2 | reverse complement strand
GCAGTATACCAGCCTCCAGGCTCTGGTTCTGAAGCCCATGCCGCACCCATGCGCTCCGTGGTGTTCCTGCATGGCCTCATGGGCAGTGGGAGAAACTGGCGCACGTGAGTGCCTGTACAGGACACAACACAGCTATGACGGTTGAATCATAAAAACAGGCCGTGACGTCAGCAACACGCCTGAGGTATGAAAATGCTGTTACGTAAAATCAGCTTCTGGCATGCAACGTGCTGCAAAGACATGTGGTCCAGATTGTCCTCAGCCTCCATTCTGGGACCATGCAAAGGGAGGGTCGAGTCTCTCTGGCAAGCTTTTTTCAGGCCTCTTCACGCTTCCACGCACAACTATGTCGTTGCTGCAATGGAAGCTTTTGTTCTACGGCTTCAAATGGGCGCGGTGGCCTGAGATCCTAGTTGCCCACTGTGTCCTTCATGGCAGCCTAGCTAACGTAGCACATGCATTTCGGCGCAAGGCCTCATACACAAATACTGTTGTGCGGAAAGCAGAAAAACAAAGTGCATGGTGATGATTGCACGTGCAGTACTTTGCACTCATCATCGCAAAGTATGCTTGGCTCAGAGACAGTGCAATAGTTGTAAGCACCTATGCCATGCATTGCTGCACCCCAAATCCAGGTCGCATGTGCCACAACCAAATTCGTTACTGTGTGCTGGGATATATATATGTATTTACACAAGGGAAGCCGTCAGAGGACACGGAACGGGATGGACACCGCCTTGGCCTACCCTGAGCAAGAAGGCAAAACGAAAGCAGGGAAGAAAGCAGGCAAGACAGGCCAACCCAAAGCAAAACAGGACAGAGCCGCCGAAGTCAAGGCCAAAGACTAGAGAAAGGGACGCAAGAAGGGCCAGGAGGCCTAGTCGGTCACGTCTAGGAAGAGGCAGCCAGGCTGCAACGAGGCGGAACGTCAGGATAGGATATTTAAAATGCCGCACAATTTGGACATCGCAGGAAGGGTATACGCCTTCTGGGGTGTATAGAAACACAATTCCTAGCTGTTTGATTGGCTGGCAAGGCCGTGTGTGCCCGGATATCTGATGGAACCATGTTTTCTCAGTTTGCACGGGAAATCTACCCAGATCCAGATCCATGTATGGTGTATATCTGATCGAACCATGTTTTCTCAGTTTGCACGGGAAATCTACCCAGATACCCGCCCTAGCCTGACCTGACGACGTTATCAGTGCACTGCTGGACCTTTTGGGCGCTGGGCTTCTTTACTCTGGTGTATCCAACCAGGTACATGCATGCGATTCGTCGCTACATGGTTGCAGTTAGAGAGCGCCCAGAAAACCAGAGAGTCAGGGACTCTTTGACTTCTTTTACAGGGGCCGACTTCAGTGACTTGAGGGGGCCCCTGGAAGCTATCGCTTTGCCATTCGACCTGTCCCACTGCACATGGCAGGCGAATGGTTTATCATGCATCGTCATCATCATGACACACCACACCTGCACGACATCACACCAAGAGACTCACAAACTTGTCGTTGTGGTGTGGCTTGTAGTGTGGTGCAGGTTATGCAACTCACATGCTCCTGGCGCAACACATGGTATTCTTGCCACCAGCGTTTGTTAACACACAACTGCTGTTGCTGACAATAATCTTGTCATACAGTCTGTTCGGGCATACTACACTATCACCATGCCAATAGGTAGTTCTTGTTGTGACCACTCAACGCTCTCTGTTGTGCAGGCTCCTGGAGACCCACATTGGTTGCCGTCGACCCGGCTACCTGACCCGGTACTCAACCACAGCAATTGCAGAAGTGGCTGCATCCGTCAGTTTGCCTGTAGCCGTGGGGGACACCCATGAACGCTGAGTGGTCCACAATGCTAGTCCCAGACATCCAGAGACCCACAGAGCCGACACAGCGTCATGGCCTTTGGGTCTGCACTTTGAGACCTATCCCTACCCTGGCCGCCTGCGCAATACCGGCTAGGCGCCACATGAACATCTGGTACACCTGTGTGCCTGGGTATGCCTTGGGTGTACACCTCGGGTACTCCTCAGAACACGCTTTTACAACGGCTGCTCTGTTTCTCCCTTACTGATTCCAGTCGTCAGTTGTTCCACCTCCCTTACTGATTCCAGTCCAGTTCTTCCTGGCCGTCTTGTTTTTTAGTTTTCAGTGTAAAGTATGTAGACTTGTTCCAAATTTCATTAAAAGGGAGAACACAGAGGGAGTGAACCGCTACCAGGTCTACATGCATACACCGTTTACACTAACAAGCACACTATGGCTCATTCCGTCACCACATGGCTCATTCCGTATACCACATGGCTCATTCCGTCACAAACACAAGCCTACACGTTAGCCACCCGCAGTGATCCCATCCATATCCACAAGCATATTTGGTTGCTTCTATCGCACTTGGGCCAATGCCGTGAAACGCCCCAGGCATCCTAGACACGGGATCTCAAAGGCAAGACATCCCCAAGGCTGGCTGCTCATGCAGATGCGCATGCCATGTAAATGGTACCACGAAGACCATAACTATCCCACTGTTTGGCCGTGCTTTCCGTGCTGTGCATTCCGATCCGGCCGCCTTCCGCGATGGAGTGCGTGAATTCCGCGTAGGATACCGTTCTGCGACCACAATCAAGAACGTACAATTCGCTGTGATCTATGAAGGCAACAGCAAGGGGAACGGCGTCCAAGTTGAGCACTGCACATCATGTGTTGGCGATGTTCTGGGTGTAATTGCTGGTGTTGTTTGCCCACCCTCCCATAGCAGGGCAGACAACTGGTTTGACTGGGACATCCGATCTGACTCCAACTGGGGTCCTTATCCCAAGGGCCTCGGTGGTACGCTGGCATTTCGTGCTTACCGCCTTCCTTTGCAGAACGGGAGCTTTGCTCTTGCCAGGTTTGGGCCCACCGGCTGGCCGCCCAGCACGCTGCAATGCCGGGCAGCGTGCTGGGCCCTTGTAGCCACNGGATGTGGGGGGCCACGGGAACCAGATGTGTGGGGCCGAGGTTGGAAGCAGGCAGTGGGAATGGCGGGCCCACATTCTAGTGCTGCCTTGGTCCAAGGCCCTTGCTTTGGCCACGGACAACATGCCTGCCTTTCCCTGCAGCCAGGGCACGGTCCACTGCAGATAGGGGTCTGATGTTGCCCCTACCACGTGATGCTGCCGAACCAATTGTAACAGTAACAGGGATGTCAGGTACGGGCTCCAGGATGACAACGGTCACGAGCCTAATCAACGCACCAAGCGATGGCGAAAGCCACAACTGTTGCGCCATCTCTCACCCTCAGCGAGCATATGCTACTGTGCGCTTGCCAAGAGCTGCGGCATGGTGACGTGCTCCGTCTCAGCTACACCACTGGTGGATCTGGCTCACAAAGTACCAGTGTATCAGCGAGTGCATCAGACCGTTGGACACTATTTGCTGATGTGGTAGCAGTGTGGCAGTGCGCCAGTGTGTGTGCACCCAGGGACTTCTCCATTGCTACACAGAGAGCGCAGGGCAGCAGGTGCCTGCTTTGCACCTTCTCGCATTGCGGGTCTGTGGCGTGTATGCATCAGTCAAGGCGGCTAAACAGCAGGAGGGCACTCTGAATGCACTGGCGTGGGCTTGCAACGCCTTGGGTTGTATGCCGTCAGTGAAGGCGAGGACGATGAAACTGAGCATATTGTGCCCTATCTTCTCTGTGAGCCCGCAACAGGAACATTGCACATGACCATTGGCACTCAAGGCACATCGTGCGGGTGCCCATCGAGGCCTTGGAGACAGAGGAGGCGCAGCGGCTGTACGTCAACCTGCACAGGTGGTACCCAGGAACCTGTCTACAGAAACTGTCCCTGGCAGACGTCCCGCCTCTGGGACCCGCATACCCATGAGTTCCGTGTTGTTTTGGCAACGCATGTGTCATTTCTTGCTGTTGTGCAAAACAAGCAGACAGAGAGCCACAGAGAGAATGATTACTCATCGACCATAAGGCTCTGGTAGCAACTCGTGACATGATGTCCTTGATGATGACTCAAATGTCCGGATAACGGAGCTAGGGTTTCAGTAACGGCATCCATGCAATAGCTGCACCATTGGACCTGTTGAATTGATGTGCTAGCAATTTCTGTCAGTTGCCACTCTTGCACGCCACAAGATTTGGGAGAACGAGGTGTGGTTGTTGTTTGTAGCACCATCCTCGTCGGCCTCGTTCTCGCTATGCATCCGAATATACAATCGCTGCGGTGAATCCCACGTTACGAGGGACCGAAGGCGCAAATCTTCGCCTGGAATGGAACTGGGTAGAAAGTTCTCCTCTGGCGGGCAGCTTGTTCACCGCCTTGGAGAACAAAGTCCGCTTCAGACCCAGCCTCTAGCCCAGCATGCGGCATCAGGAAGGTGCAGCAGGCATGCCAGTGGAGGCGCATCATGCATCACTGGCCTGTCCAAGGCATATCCTCATCACCAGCTGCTCAACCACTGGGCATTGACAGTGCCATGTGCAGCTGGCAAAGGCGCTGGTGGCAGCCGTGCTGATAACGGGGATGATAGTGACACACCTGAGCCCATTGAACCTTCCCTCACAAAGGCAGTGTTATCAACATGGTGGCATGGTGGCACAGTGCAGAGCACTTCAAGCAACCAGGGACGGCCAGCTGCAGCCCAAACGCAGCAGCAAGCACCAGCAGAGCTACAGCGGCGCTTCATCGAGCAGCAAAACCAGCTTCTGCCCAGCTACTTCCCTCCGGATGCTGCTGCTGGACGGGGTACCATTGGCCAACAGCAGCACAGAAAAGTCTTGGAAACGCATCTGCAGGTGAGAAAGAGACTCAACCAAGTCAAGCCAAGCAGCTGACGGGGCAGATGGGCAACAAAGGCTGTCACTTCTGCTCAGCAAACATAATCACGTATGCAATGAGGCTAGTTGTTCACATAGCAGCATGTAGCATCCCAGCTTCTGACCCGTTCTCACAAGCCCCAGCGCTCACATGACCACGTGTCTGGCTTTTAAACATGTGTTATGCATGACCCCTGCCCGCTCACAGCTGCTGCCCAAGCTCATGTCCCAGTACCATCAGGCCCGGAGTAAGCAGCGAGATGAGCAGCAAGATGATGCGAGGAGTAGACAGCACAGACCTTCGGATGACGCAACCTCCCTGGTACTCCCAGACATGCTGCACCTCCTGTTGTTAGGCATGCCAGGGCCCAGCCCCTCTGGAACCAGGTCAGCTAGCCCATCATCAAACTTCCGTGCACGTTCCACCTCTTCCCCAATACTTGAGCCTGGATTCAAGCCTGCAGCAGGCAGCGGGCTGCCTGAATCGCCAGATTTGGCTGTTGGAGGGGTCAACCAGCAGCCTGAGGAAGCCATCGGTGATCCACCATCTCTGATGCAACAGCAGCAGCAGCAGGAGCAGCAACAGCAGCGGGTTCAAGACCAGCAAGAGCAGCAGGCTAGGGCCCAGGAGATGTATGTTTATGCACGGCACCTGTTGGGGTTTGTAGCTCGTGCGGGTGGCTCGTCAGCCTCCCCCGTCACCACCACTTTGTCGCCTAGTACAGCCGCTGCCTCAAGCTTGATTACTGACTTCTCCACAACAACAGCTGCGGGCACAAATGCTGATGCAAGCCAGGTGCCGGACCAGGCCAGAGGAGCGGCTGTTATGGCCATGGATTCAAATGGCCGGACGCAAAGCGACAGCGGCATTGCAGCGGATGGCGGCAGCACCCGGGTGGCCCCTCCGCCCCGCCCGTACCCAGTGTTTGAGCCGCTGTTCAGAAAGGCCGTGGAGGTGGCTGGTGTTCTGTCGGCCGCGCCGGCTGCCTTGGAGCAGCGGGGCCCAGCCGCAACACGCAGGCGGCGCCTGGGCCTGCGCAGGGAAAACCAGACGGCTTCGGCTGGAGGTGCCGCTGGTGCAGGGTAGGTGGAAGTCTGGAACAGACATGTTAACGAGCATTATGCACATCACAGGTTAAGCAGACGAGCACTTGATTACTTGAGATAAATGCCCCTTGGGTGAACGGTATACTGTGCGATGCGCAGGTGCACTGTCACCTGCAGGAACAAGTATGCTGAGCAAATGAGTGGTCGATGGTTGGAGCATGGTTGAAGCGTGGTTCATGGATGGGCCTGCCTCCTCAGCGGCAGCTACAAGTCCTTTCACTGACCCAAGCGCAGGCAATGCTGCTAGAGGCCTTTGGAGACGCATGGCTCTGCACTTGCCGATTCCACCTCAGTACTCGAAGGCACACGCAACGTGGATGTTAACATCTCCTGTGTTTTTGTGCAGGTTTGAGCCGTTGTGGGCACAGGTGGCGAGTAAGAGCACTTGGCAGGGCGGAACGGGGGCCAGGGATGCGTCCAACACACCTGCCCTGCTTCATCACAGCATGTACAGGTGAGACTGTGTGCCGCACAACATCACTTACGTCCACATACCGGCTCTAACTCGGCAGCACCGCTGTCGCCACACAAGCAAATGCGATTGAATGAGCACTGTTTGACTTGCCTAGCTTTTTGCTTCCAATTTCCATGCTACTGCTACAGGTAGCCATGTGCTGAATGTACTGCTATTCGTAGTCACACAGTGGGATGGGTGTTCCATCCCTAGCTACCAGCTACACCAGTGTCTGTGCCAGCAGCTGGCTATGTACGGCGCATTAGCAAGCATGTCATGGACATGCTGAGGCAGTCTGGCTGCGCTTGTGCCAAGTAGTATCTACTACATGCGGCGCTGGAAGCAATCAGTATCGTGGATCCTGATAGCTACCAATTGATGACCGCAACCAAATGATCAGGAATAAGCATCAGGGCTAAACAAAACCCTGTTGTGCCTGCTCTTGCACAGGATGCTCCGCCTGTCCTGTTTCAGCCCTTTGCGCCACACGGTCACACTTCAAGAGTGTGACCCAAGCAAGGCTCTGGTGGCCTGGGCACTGGTGCTGTCCGGGGGTGCCATTGCCATGCATCTGTCTGCTCTGGACGTACAGGATGCAAGCAGTTGCCAAGTGGGTAATCACGGGACAGGCACTTGTATGATGATCATGTACCACATTAATAGATCGCATTTCAAAGAGCGGCTGGTGCAAAGTCCGCAAACCACCCACAAACCACCTTTTGAATTGAGGATCACATGGGGGTTGAGCAGAACAGAGTCGGAACAGAAGGTAGCGTAAACATCTGAGCTGGAGGCGCGTCTCGCCTGGCTGTGACTGGGCTCCTGTCAGCGGTTGTTGCTCGGACTGCAAGCAGTTGTCTGACGCTTCTTTCCTCTTTACACGAGTGCAAGGCTCAACTATGTTTGTGTGTCCGTATGAAATGCCCGCGCATCCCTGCGTTCTGGCTGCTAGCGTGAGCAGCTGCCAGGCGTAATCAAACCCAGGGGCAGAAGCATGATGAATCTTGTTGATACGAGAGCCCATTACAGTACATCAGAGCACAATAAAGTGGACCGCAGCTTACTGCAACATGATCACTGCTTGGTGCGCCCAGACAGCTCAACGCTACCAAGGGCGCTGGCTTTGCAACCGCACCGTGGCCCTTGTTGATTTGCAGAGCACAGCTGTGTTGCTGAGGGACATCGCTCGCGGCACACAACACCTGGCAGCTTTTGAGGAGCAATCCGATTCGCCCTTTGGCAGCCGCTGGGGCACAGCTGCCCGTGTGCATGCGCTCTCACAACAGGCAAGTTTTGATACAATGCCAGAGCATCCTTCTTGCCTCACGAAATTGCAATGGTTCAACGGCAGGTGCCCATGGTTTGCTTAGGGAGAAAACAGAGACACGGAAAACAGTTGGTAGCTTATTGACAGCAAGCAAGGGGGTTGACGTACGCAGCCTAGCCTGTTCGATCTGCCATGTGGCATGTTGCAGAAAGGCATGTGATGATGGTGTCCCTAGGACAACAGTTGATAGCTCATTGTCAGCATTCATAAGATGTTTAACGCTGTCTGCTAGTTGACTGCTTGGTTCTGTTCCAGATTTGTCAGCTTGGCAACAAGCCACGACACACTGCGTTGCTTGTTGTGCAAGGTGTACAAATCCCTTAGCTTGGAAGCACGTCAACACGTCTGCGTTGGTTTTTGTGGATGCAGGTGTGTGTGCTTCAGCAGCGGCGCGCTGCCATCATGGGTTCTGCGGCCGCACGCCCCCGGCCCCCCTCCAAGACCCTAGTGGCGGCCGCAAGTCAGCTGCAGGCCGCGCTGGAGTCTCTCACAGGGAAGACGCTGTTGAGCAACACAAGAACGTCAACAACGACGTCGAACAGCGAGCTGTTGGCAAAGCCGATACCAACCGGGCAGCAAGGGAGCGGCACAATGGAAGTGCAAGGTAGGCTGCGGTTGTGACGAATTTGGTAAGGTTGGCAAGGTTGAGAGAAGCACATGCACAACTCCTGATTTGCTCGTGGTGCAGTGCTTTGGAATTTGAACCACACACACATAAAGGACTGAAAGAATGCGTTGAACTCGTGTTTGTGTACTGGTAAACATCTTGCAGGCGTGCCGCTGGCAGTTGCAAAGGTGTCTGGCAATACTGCTCACACTACTGTAGTGCACCTGCTCTCAGCAGGTGACGCAACTGCACAAGGCTCAGTGGGTGGTGAAGGGGAAGCCAGCACACCCGCTGCTGTAGCCACATCTCAACCACCACTGGAAATTCCGCTCCAACTGCCACTGCAACCACCACTCCAACTGTCCCAGCCGCTGGCCTATCTCACAGCGCGCCATGCACTGATCGCTGCGGATGGCTGGCACCGCCTGGGCAGCTTCCATGCGCTGTGCGCGCGCCATGCCATGGCTGTGGAGTGCTTTGGCCGAGCGTTGGAGGCGTATGAGACCTTTGACAGGGCCACATGTGACAACTTGCAGGTATGTGTGACGGACTTGTAGGTTCAAGGAAACCAGGGCGACCTGAAGACAGAGTAAATTTCAGGAAGTGACCAGAGTGGCACACTCACATGATGCGCTTGTAAGCCAGGCCTAGAGGGAGCGCGTTGCAGTTGTGAGAATAGTCCACAATAGGCACAACCCTGGATGGTAATGCAGCCTAACCTGAAGGTCTTTTGAGCATTTAGAGGTGAACATTTTACTCCGGTTGACAGCACAGCTCAACGAAGGTTGGAGACTCTAGTTGGAGAAAGCTGGTTCGGAACTTCCAAACACGCCTTTGCATGGTGCTGCAGGAGTTTGATCAGGGCGAGGACCACCTGTTGTTTGCATCCATGGCCTTGGACAGCAAGGCGACACTGGGCCCTCAGGCATCGACAACATCGCGCTCCGTGTGGCTGTACAGGTAGGTCTTCTGATATGTTCCAGGGTCCATCAAGACTTGTTTGGCTGTAGAGGGTCAGTCCATGCATTGCCCATTTTCATCAACTATCAACTCTCGGTCCCATAACAGACGAGGGTTTTTCGAAATCCCTGATAATTCTTTTTTACTTTCTTCATGCTAGCCATCAACACTTGCCTCCTGGTCCACATCAGAAGAGGGTCCGGGCAGGCGCCACAAACTTGCAGGGTTATTCCCTCGTTACTTCCTGGTCTACATGAGACACGCGTCACAATTGCGTCCCATCTGAAATTTTTAGTATGCCTTGAATCTTCTTCACACTAGCCCTACTTGGGCGTACCTTGGTGTACATTTGACACACATCTCTTGTACACTCATTCATGCAACCTGGTGCACAGTTTACGTCTTGCTTTGGTCAGGTTTCCACTCACTCTGCATATTCATGCGCATGTGGCCAGTTATTGCACATCTTGTGGCACATGCCACGTCTTAGCTTATGCATCCACACCTTCCTCTCAGTGTCTGCTTCCTTACACCCGTGTGGTGCGCAGGGATCGCATCCGGTGCGCGGCCTCGCTCCTCAGCTCCCACGTCCTCGCCCAACATCACCCTGCCACAGCACCCACGCCACCCACCCCTCCACTTGCAGATGCTCCCAGCACAGCCATCATACCTGCCCTGCCAAGCACAAGCAACGAAGCAAGCAACGCGACTTCCACAATCAATTCCACCACGCCAGCACGCCCCTTTCTGGCTATGGATTCAGTGACCTCACCACCCGCAGCAGCTCTCACTCACAGCTCAATCAAAGACGAAGGTACCAACAGCATGTCTCGTAGTCTTCCCAGTTCAAGTATTCACAACAATCCAGATCACCAGCCAGCGTTTGCAGCTGTGTCCCAGGCAGTGGAAGGTATCCGCATTCGAGGGCAGACAGACAGCAGCAAGCCACAGACAGCATCAAGTACAATAGGTTCAGTTGCGCAGGGTGAACAGCACGTAGCGCTACTGGCCTCATCCACCTTCCCTGATCGCGTCAATGCCATTCTGCATGCGTTCTGTGAACAGCGCATGGCAGCAGACATGCGCATTGCATGCAGCCAGCAGCAGCAACACACCACCAGGCAGGCCGCAGGGCAGGCTGCATCATCACAAAGCACACTAGCAGACACCACCAGATTGCCTGCTACTGTTACTCCAGCCACTCAAGGGCAAATTGCTTCAGTCAGGGGCAAAGCCACTGCAGTGTCCAACGCGACCACAGCAGCTTTACCTGCCAACCCCACACTGCCCAATCAAAACAAGCCAAGGGACGAGCCGCCAACTCCTGATGCTTCTGCAACTGCGGGTGTACTCCAGCCAAGCCAAGCAGCTGTGCATGCATTATCATCACCGGATGCAACACCCAATAGTAAATCCGGCAGCATAGCAGGCAGTGTGACAGGCAGCCAGATGCACTTGCTTGCTGCCGCTACCCAGTTGCTGTCAGCTGCAGAGGCAGCAGTCCAATCAGCCCCAGGCGGCACTGCAGAGCTTCCACTGCTGCACCGTGCAGCCCTTACAATCCTGCAGTGCAGTTTTGCGCTGGAGCAGGCCATACGCCAGGCTGCACGGCCCCAAGCATCCATGATCACTTCTGGCAGGCGCCGACGTGCATCTCGGCCATCACCACAGACGCTGTTGACCACCAACCAGGAACTCTCTGGCCAGCCGCCTGACCACCTTCAAGCAACCTCGGGGAATGCTTCCTCACCCAGTGTAGCTGATGCACAGCAACAAGCCACAACTTTGTCTCAAGCTTCAGGCAGCAGGGCTGATGTGCCAAGCACAAAACAGTCAACCAGGCTTCGGTCAAACAGCCCACAGGCAGAAGTAGCAGCAGCACAGCCAGCACAGCCAAAGGCTTCTGAGCGGCCCGTGATGGCAGGGGCTGCAGGGGTGCGGGCTCACGTGGTGTTGATGGTGGAGGGTGTGGGTGTTGCCACGCCCCGTGTGGCCAAAGTGTATGCGGGCTGGTATCGGACACAGGCAGAGATCATGGTCACCGGGTTCAAGAAGTGAGTGATGATGATGTTCATAAACATTCCATGCTTGTCATGTTAGAGCTAGTGAGGCTGTAGCCGTGCTGGCCACAAGCGGCTAGCATTCAGGCAGGCAGGTTTGCCTGATTATATCAGTGCGTCAATCGTTGCAATGTGTGGCATCTGATCAGTTGTTGCTGTGTTTTGTATCTGTTCCAGCACGCGCAATGCGCGTAAGGGACGTGTTGCGTGCTTTTACATCCTTGTCAATGTGCACACTGCAAGAAGTGCTGTTATGCCATCGGCAGGAACTCGATTGACATGCACGCGTTGCAGACTCACGCAGACTCACTCACACATGCCAGACGCATGCTCCCCAACTGACTGCAGGCGTCTAGCGGGTCGGTTCAGTGCCATCACTCGGGCCATGTCAGCGGTAGGGTCGGAGGCAGAAGCCTGGCACCAGCTGCACCATGCTGCGCCGAGGCCGTTGTCCGACCCAAGCCCTCCCACAACAAGCAAACAAGGCCATGACCGGCACACCCACACAGCGGACAATGCACAGCTCTCCCCATCTCCGCCTGTGTCCACACGGTCCCGGTCGCCATCGCCGGTTGCAGCGCGTCTGTCGGGAGCAGGTGCTGTTTTCTCAGGCGCCTCTTCGCCCACCGCCCCTCCCTCAGGCGCCTGGCAGGCCCTGGTCACCCAGTGCAACCTACTACTGCGGCTGTGGCGAGAGCGACCCTGTGGGGTGATGCTTGAGCCTAAGCAGCAGGCGTGGCTGGTGCTGGCCGCCAGCCTTGACCAGCCGCCTGTCTGGCAGCCCACCGCTGCCTCTGCCGCTAGCCCACCAGCGCCCACCACTGGTAGTCCTTGGAATCAACCTTGGAGCACTAGTGATGATGAAGATGATAGCGTCTATAGCCAGGACGAAGATGGAGTCTCATTGGGCATCTTGTCAGTAGATGTTCTAGGGGAGGGAGGGCCCATTGACAATGCAGCCGCAGGTTTGCAACATGAGCAAGCAGGGCAGACACGGTGGCGTATGCAGCCTGCTTCTCAGGTTTTGCCATCCTCATCATCTTCACCGCCATCGTTGCCACCGCCGTCCCTGCAAGCCGGCAACCGACGGGGGACACGTGCATCACTGCGTGCCACCACCACCAATGCATCGCCATCAGAGGATGCGGTTACTGCAGCCACAGCTGCGTCTAGTGCAGACGCTTCCAGCAAGACAGGCCCAGCATCCCAGCACGTGCCATATGCCAGCCTCCTGACAGGTCAGCTGCCGGCATGTGCGGCTGCTCGCCAGGCTCCATTGCGTGTCCAATCGTTACTTGATAACGTTACGCTTCTGAGCACACCAGTGCTGCCTTTATCCCTGCTTTCCAGTGCAGCAGCCACAATGGTAAGCCACCCTGAGTCGAGTGCAGTGTCGTTGCTTGATTGAAGTTTGCATGGCTAGTATCAGGCTTTGTAGCTTGCAGCTGATGTGGCGGTCGACGCAGAACCCGTCCATCGAGTTCCGTTTGGTCCTTATGTTGCATGAGCACTGTACGGTCCTGTACCGATTCACTTATTTTGACCTTGCTGCTGATTTCGACCATGCAGGCCACCAGCACCAGCAGCATCTCGCCCTGGCACGCACACACCGTCGCACTGCTGATCCAGAGGCGAGGACACCTGGACGGCCTGTTGGTGGAACATGCCACCAATGCAACTTCAAGCACCAACACCACAGTGACACCTTCAACAGCCTCCCCAGCTCCAGCCACATCCTCATATCAAGTTCCAGCTACCACTCAGGAGCCCGTGATTCCTCAGCAAGCTGCTTCCACTGCACCACGCACTGCAGCGGCTTCACCAGCGGCTGACCCACCAGCCACAGTCAGTCCCGCGCCGGCGCCTGCCTCGGCTGTGCGCACAGCACGCCTGCGTGCCCACGCCAGCCAGCAGCGGCTGGTCCATGGCCTGCTGACGCTGGCCGCCCAGCGACACCTGCTACAGCACATCCAGTCGGGGCGGGCAAGGCCGGGGTTGCTGCGCTACATGCTGCCTTCAGCCATGCCAGTGGAGCTGAAGATTGAAACCATGAGGTGGTTGGTTAACCGCCGTACGCCTGCGGCGCTGCACCTGGCAATCAATGGACTGTGCGATCTACAGGTACGACGTGGAAGTATGCAACAGTTTAGGCTTTGGAAAGGTGCTGCTAGGCCTCTGCCTTTCCGACATCAGCTGTCCAGCGGACTGTATTCTGTATGCTAGATTCATCATCATCATCATTACATAGCTTCTCATGGTCCAACCCACAGTACCGCAGGATCAACCAGCTAGGCGCTAAGCAGCAGCCAACATCACCATCCTAAACAACGCATGGGCATGATGCCCCCCAACTCAAGCACATGCACGGTCCAGGGTCCTCTGGAGGGTCTGTGTGCTAGATTATTATATATCAGAAAAAGAAGTTTGCCAGTTCTGGGACAATCCTGGCGTGTGATACTGAGTTGGTGTATGGTCGCCTTTATAGTGCAATCATGGCCGTCGCATCCCAGTTCCTTGTGACTCAGTGATGAGGTGTATAATGTTGTGGAGAGTTACAGGACTTTGTCCGTTTATTGGTGGTGTATGTGTGCGGTGTTGAATGCCACGGGATGTGGTGCTGGTGTTGGTATTGACTGCCAAATAATGGGACAGTGGCACTGAGAGTGGTGGGAGATTACCAGAGATCCAGAACACAATGATATGTAAAAGTCAATGATACATAAAAGTCAATGATATAAAGAAGTGCTGCAACCTTACAATTCAAACGTACATTTTGAACACACTGACACAATGAACATACTGTTAGCATGATTCTCAAGATATGGTAAATCTGTGTATTCCCAACAGCTAGAAAAGGCCAAAGTGATGTGAAGGGCTGCTGGGATTGGCAGACGCACAGTGCGACTGGTGTTAGTCCTTGACATGTGCTGAGTCGCCCTTTCATACAGTCTGCGTGACTGCTTGTGACTGCGTGACTAGATGCAGGACGTTTCAGCCGACATTTGGTGGTTCAAGTCTCCGCATGAGTCACATTAAATGGTAGCTTATGTCAGCGTCGGTATGCGTGCATGTTTCAGATGGTTAGTGTTGATCACCAATGTGCCATCGTGGTTACAAGAACATGACGGGCAATCACTGGTTTGTATCCTGCTTGCAGGCCCGCTACCTGGCAGCAAACAAACCAACGGTAGCCCACACTGCAGCCAGCAACGCTCCTACTTCCGCCATCAGCCTGCAAGCACCCCCAAACAGACCCTCTATGCTACCACTTGCCAGCGCACCACCACCACCACCCGCCTCACTGCCCATGCATCACGAAAGCGCATCTGCATCGCAGCCTGCGTTACCTAGCGCGATGGCTCAGGGTGCAGTGGCCATGACTACTCGCACAGGGCTTGCCTTGGCCGACAGGAGTGGCGATGACATGCTGTGCGTGATGGCGTGCCCCTCGGCTCTTCATCTGGATCAGGCGGCGCGGCTGCTGGTTGCTGGTGCACTGGACCTGCCCCAACAGCATGCAGCCACAGCGCTGTTCTGCGTGCAGGTGAGCCAATTGTTTTCTAACAAGTCTGCTGTGCTTCACGTGCTGCTTGTCGTGATTATCAAAAGCGGTGACGTAGTCTGGCAACCCTGGAGTACTCAAGGATTTGGCCGTGCACGTCTACCGCTTTTTGCTCATCAGGCTTCACAATGCGCTTTGTTGCAAAATGAATTTTCGAATGCACCATGCTTCCGTGTGCACTGCTGAGTTGGCCTGAACACGGTCAGTTTGGCCAGATGCTGTCATCATGGTGGCATGTAGTCCTCCATCGCACGAGTTGCTGCGGCCTGCCCAACCGGTCTTTTCGACATCAAATTTCCGCCAAACTGGTGCATTACCCCATTCTGGAGGAGCAAACCCCTGGCACTTCACCATCCTGATTGCAGGCCGTTGCCCCGGCCTTGGCTCACGAGGCCACAGGCAGGGAGCTGTTCATGGACGTCGTCGCGGCGCTGCTGCGGGTCGGACCGCACCCATACCTGGTGCTGGAGGTGGGTGGTGCAGGCGTGGGCAGGCCGATGGCTTGAATCTCATGCGTGTTTTATGGGGCGCTGTGTTTGGCAATGAGGGGACTGTCTGGTGTGCGTGACAGACAACAAATACGTGCTCCTTGGCAACCACTGCAATTCAATGTGGGGCACTCAACCTGGCGCACGTGCAGTTCTTGCAACATTGCCTCGCGATGCCAGCGGGCTTGTTAGGCTACATTCTTTGATTAGGCCACAATTGTGCGATTGACAGGCGGGAACAGCCAATTGGCCACGGAAGGACTCACGCCTGGACATGCTGATGCGTTGCTGGCCACCGCATTTTTCTTGCTGCTTGTACTGAGCATGGTGCTGCTTGTACTGAGCATGGTGCTGCTTGTACTGAGCATGGCGCTGCGTGTAGTGAGCATGGTGCTGCTTGTACTGAGCATGGCGCTGCGTGTAGTGAGCATGGTGCTGCGTGTACTGAGCATGGTGCTGCGTGTACTGAGCATGGTGCTGCTTGTACTGAGCATGGCGCTGCGTGTAGTGAGCATGGTGCTGCGTGTACTGAGCATGGTGCTGCTCTCTTGCTTGCAGTTGGCCAAGGACCTGGTGTCACGGGGCAGCATGGCCGCAGTGCCCGTGTGCCTGTTGCTGGCCCGACACTGCGCCACATACCGCATAGAGCACCCCCTACAGGCATTGCTGACGCACCTCCTGCCGTCCATGCAGCCCGCGCCGCAGCCGCCACAGGCGCCAGCACAGCCAGGCACTCGGATTCACAGCAGCGGTGAGCGGCCTATCGGCAGCAGCCCAGCTGGTGGCTTGCAAGGCAGTGGCGTGCAGGGCACGGATGGTGACAAGGGTTTGGCCAGCGGATCTGCTACAGCGAGTTTGCTAGTGCACAGCCTGTTGAATGCGCTGATACTCGTGTGTGTTGGTGGTGGTGCGATACAGCAGCAGCAGGCTGATGTGGAAGACACTGATTCAATGCACACCACTGCTGGTGGCCAACCAGGCAGACCAGGTCGCTCTCAGGAAAACAAATTGGATTCGGATTTTGGAAGCACAACTCCAGGTTCAAAGGGCTCTTCAAGCAGTCCACCCCAGTCGCCCTGGCCAATTGCCTCCACCACCACCAGCACCGATGCAGACGTCTTGCCAGAGGCCAACCGTCACTGGCTGGCAAAGTACGTAGGTGCTGCAGCCCATGCCGCAGCGGAGCATCATGCATACCAGCCCGCTGACGAAGTTCTGGTAGCTCTAGTGGACTCTCTGTCAAGTGCGTCACCTCAAGGGACGATCAGCAGCAGCAATGCGAGGGACCGGAGCCAAGTGATGACGTATACCATGTGGGCGGTTGGAAAACACGTGGTTGAGGAGTTGGAACGGCAGTTGGACATGCGTACCGGCTCCAGCCCCGCCCATGCGCTGCTGCGGCTGCTCAGGCACACAGACCAGGCACGAGTCTTAGGCCTGCTTTGCGAACGGGCACCACATTTGGCACTCGGTGCACTTGCACTTGTGTTGGAAGAGGCAGGCAAGCCGGGTTCAAATCCGAACTCAGTGACAGGTGGTGGAGCAGGTAGGAGTTCCACTGGCCTGCTTCCTTCCAGCCGTGCTGCTGCTTCTACTGGCGTCTTTCCTGGTGCTGGGCCAGCACAGGCAGCAGGTGCAGCAGGAAGCGATTCCGTCGTCACACTGAAGCGTCAAATTCGTCACGGTTTGGCAGCGGTTTCTTTGCTTCAGGAGCTGGCACAGCAGCCGCTGCACTGGTCTGGCCCCATGCCCACACTCCTGGTGGCCCTGCACCGAGTGCATCAGGCAGCTGTTAGTGCGAACCAGGTGGCAATGCAGCAGCAGCAACAGCAGCACGCTGATCTTGCCAACCAAATTAGCCAGCTGCAGCAACAGCAGCAGCAACAGCATGCCGATGCCAATGAGGCCAACCAGGCCAACCAGCAGCCAGCCGTACCAAATGTCCCTGACGACAGCCAAGCAGCAGGACAGCAGGCAGCAGCTAGTGCACAACCTGCCCAGCCAGCCCCCATAGAAACACCTGGCAGCTTGTTCAACCAGCGTGGTTTGAGTCCTGGAACGGGCAGGCAGCGTGTGCGGAGGATTCCCACCGCTGCAGGAAAGGGAGTTCCCAAGAGTTCACCACTGGTTGCTAGGCTGCCTCACTCCGTCCTGATCCGAGTGGTGCTATCGTATGCATTGTTGAGCGCACCCACTATGCCCGACAGCAATGCACCTCCTATAGGCAGGGACACACACTTTGCAGATGGCGTGCTCCTGCCGCCGCTGTCGCCTGCTGCGGCTGGCAGCCAGGCCCTATACCTGCTGCAGCAGCATTTCCTGCGCCCAGCAGATGCCACAGCTGGTCTGTACCAGGCTGCCAACCAAGGCACCAGCAGCAGTAGTAGCAACAGTGGCACCAGCAGCACCAGCACCAGCAGCACTGAAAGACACATGCCACTGAATGACGTGGTTCAGGAACAGCCAAAGCAGCCGGGGCCAGCCGTACCCTTTCCGTTGCCCTCCCGGCCAGCGGCTGTAGATGCCCTGTACGATCTGTTGGGCGAGGCCCTTCGCAGCCGCCTGGCGCCGCACCCCGCCCTTGCAAGCCTTTTGCGGCTGGCCTGCAGCGCGGCTGTGCGTCTGGCGTGTGCGCCCGCTGTTCCTGACCGGGCGCTGCTGGTGCGGGCGCTGGTGGCGGCACTGCAGGCCGACCAACTGCCACTGGTTGCCAGGGATCTCACGCCAGCAGAGGTGAGGCATCTGACGGCTGCAATTCCAGTACGGCTGACTACGGCGCTGTAGTTCTCACTGATCGCATGGTTGGGGATTTTAACACTCACCTGTGACACACATGGCTGCCAGGAAGAGTGGCCAAGACACATCACACATGGCAGATGCATGCCAGCAGGCCTTGCGCTTCATCATGAGTCCCCTTGGAGCAGTTGAAAGGTTTGAAGGATGCAAATGATCAGACTCCTTCCCTTTTGTTACTTCTGAGGCTGTCTCGCAATTCAGTTGAGCAGTTGATGATGGCATCTACTATGCAGGTGCTGCGTGCTGCCTCTGCTGGCATCCAATCAAGGCAGTTGGAATCGGCCCGCCTTCTGCTTAAACACCTAGCAGGCCAGCACGGGCTGCGCAGTTCTGCGTTGGCACCTCATTTCGCAGAGTTTGTCAACGGCCTAGCCATGGTGGCCTTCATGCAGCCAAGCACCTCCCTCTCCGCCACCACTCCTGATGTGACAGCTGGCCAAAACATTGTTGAAATCATTGGTGGCAGAGATCCTGCTTTTGGCGTCTACTCTGTCAAAGAGTACAGCCTGGATGCCAGCTATGCTGTTCGTGTGGATGGGGATCTGCGAGCAACAGCCGAGGATGCCAGTCTGGCAGCTGCTTCGGGCGGGCTACTTGATCTGGGCGGGTGTGAGCCGTACGTTTGTGCGATGCTGGTGCAGCTATCCAGGGATAGTGAGGTGGACTTGGCGCGTGCCCTGACGGGGGCAGCCAAGAGGCTGGCCATACGCCTCTGTGTCTCACAGGTGCGGGCATAAAGCACGTACACAGCACTTCGCAACAGGACGCATGACACACAGGCCAGGCTATACCATGCTGGAAAGTAGTAGGCAGTGGAGGATGGCAAGGTATCACGCCTTCTGCTTGCATCCGATTTACTGGTAATTTGATTATAAACACCCACCTGTGTGCAGGGCGCGCATGTGACCGCCCTGAAGCTGTGGGCCGCCTGGCAGGCGCGTCACAGCGCAGGAGACGTGGGTCGCTCCGCCGCGTGCTGGCTGCTGGTGGCGTGTGCTGAGGTCGGGGACTGGGTGGCAGGGCAGCAGCTCGTGAGATTCCTGGGGCCGGACATGCTGCTGGTACGCATGCAAGCGGTCTCGGGCTACACTTTGTTTGTTCAATGGTCTTGTGTGGTTGTTTTATTTCTACATGAGCCTGGTATTGACGCTTACCAACCGTCGGAACAGTGCGGTCAGGGCTGCCAATTCGTTGCAAATCACTTATCATGTGATGACTAACCTGCAGACACAGATTGTGATCAAAAGTGTGGGCAGCACTGACGAATCATGCGCTGCACGTGACCCTATGCAGGCCACCTTCCTTGACGCGGAAAGCGGAGCCAGCGAGCCACTGGAAGCCGAGCTTGCACCTGCTGTTGGCAATCTGCCGGCCTTCGGCCCAACACCCTCAAGCGCATCCAAGGTTCACGCACACGACAGTTGTGCTGACGTGCAGCAGCAGAATGGCAGTGGCAGGAGCAACTCCAGCTTGGTGCGAACGCTTCAGAGCCGTGTGCTGGGTGCTTATCTCCGGGTAATAGCTGCGCTTGGCGGCGCGCTGCAAATCTCGCCCTGGCCCTCGCTATCACCACCACAGGGACCAGCACAGCGGGAAGTCACAGCCCAGCCAAGCCGTGACCTCGTGCCCACCAGCAGTGTCTGGCGTGGTGGGGAGATGGGGGGTGATGTGGCGCTGGTGGCGGGCTCAGCAGGCGGTGGTTTGTCGGTTAGCAGTTTGGCGGTTTTGGATGAGGTTGTCCGGGGCAATGCCACACTGGGCCATAAGCGCGTGGGGGGAACTACGGTGCTGGCGCAGCTGTACGTTATCTCCAGGTGAGACAGTAGAACTCATGCACAGGCACGTGCATGCAACTCATGCGCATACAGGGGTATGCCGGCTGGTGCATGGCCTGCGGGCTCCATGCTAGAAGCTGTTGTTATTGCGTCTCAAAGCCATATTGAAAAAACAACAAGTGTGCTGCAAAGTCTACGCTCATGCGCTTGTTTGGAATCTAGCAAATAGCTGCAATTTAGTGAGTTCATTAGGGATAGTATGGAAAATTGTTTTAAGCAATCACATGCATTTGGTTTTGCCTCGTGTGCAGGGTGATAGAGGACATGTGCACTCCGTCAGCCCTGCCGTCCAGCCCGCCTCCACCCAGCCCACCCTCACCTGTACGCAAGCCAGGCAGAAAGAAGGCACGCGGCACACAGCCCCCTTCACACCCAGACACTGCCAATGCAGCACCCAATTTGGATCAGTACCAGTCCTTGCCTGGCCTGCCCTTACTGGCTCTGGTTCAGAGCAGCCAGGGCAGTGCATCATGTCAAGCTGCGGACCCAGTGCTGACGGTGTACGTTGTGCTGGACTTCCTGCTCGGTCAGCTACAGCAGCAGGACGTGGCCTGGCAAAGGCTGCATGCACGACAGGTGATTGGGAGTCATGCTTGGTGATCAGGACACCGATTGCTTGTCAGTGTCTCAAGTTGTGGGTTTGTTGGTTTTTGACGGATTCGTCCGTTGCTGTCATGTTTCCTTGCATTGATGACAGAGAACTCTTAGACCTTGCCAGGCCTGACAGGTTCAGTCGGAACGTTGCAACCCAGGCTGCGTGTCCCTTAGCAAAGCATTGCACAGAGCCAGACCGTTGCATCCTTGTGGCAGTGCTGCAAGGTCGTTGTAACGTATGAATTACAATGAATGTGGCGCTCAAAAGCAGAAGGTGTATGCCACACAGTAAGAGTCTCTCTTAGCCATCACGACACCGCGGTTCAAGCTCATCGCGATGCTTGCACCACATCAGCCGCTGCCCAGCACCAGTATCTAGCACCTCATGCTCGCTTGTGCACTGCTCCTCATCAGTTCCCCTTGCTGTCATCGTGAAGTAGGTGCTGCATGACATGAAAGCAGTCTCGTAGGCTCCGCCTTGGCTGATCGCCGGTACACAACAATTGCACAAGTGATAGCTGATAAAAGGAACGACTGTCTAGCCTGTCCTGAGTCATGTCTGAAGTACCGCTGCACATTGCTGCTTGCATTGCACAATGCTGTTGCGCTGGAGGTTGTCCTTGTTTGTGTGTGGCCTCAGGTAGCGCTCGTGGCAGCAGACCTCATGCAGGCTCTCACTAGGCTGCAAACCAAACAACAACAGCAGCAGCAGCAGCAGGCAATACAGGGTGGGGAGCTGCAGGCGGAAGAGCAGCCGTGGGCGAACACCACACGCGATATGCTTACCAAAGCCGCACAGCTGCCACGACCTGCCGCCCTTCCCAAAGTTACGGCAGGGCTAGTGCCTAAGGCGGTGCCAGCACAACCACCACAACCGACAGGCAAGAAGCCGGGGCCGCGCCCGGGCAAGAGCCAAGCTACGAAGGTCAAGGCAGGACCGGACATGCCTGATCGTAAACCGGCTGTTGAGCGTCCCAAGGGAAAGGCAAGAGCGAAGAAGGCAAAGGCTGGAAAGCCGTCAGATGCCAGCATGTAGAGCTGCGGCTATGAAGCCTGTGTGCGGTCAGGCACGTAGCAGTAGGTAGTTGGAAGATAGCCAGGGTGTTGTGCGCTTGCTCGACACTGGATCAGTGCAAAGATAGCACACAGCCTAGCTAGGTTTCTGATCAGTTACAGCTGATCTTGTCAGTGCATTTGCACCACTATAAGCGAGCGAGTTGGTTTGGTTTGGGTATCTTTCTACTGAAGACAAGTGCAGTATGAGAGTACACATAGGGTCCATGATGAGTTTCATATCATAACTAGCTGAAGGGGTTTTGCAGGCAGTTAGGCAGTTTACCCTTGCATTCAAGGGGCACAACATTCAAGAGACGTGGTTGCAAACTAGACACATTACGTTGACAACCTTCAGAACAACCAGCCATGCCCGGAATTACTTTTAGTAATAAGCTATGGTGCTAGCACTTACATGGTGAGAGAGCAACTATTAGCTCCAATGTAAACAGCCATTCTTTCGTTTCTTTTTGTTGTAACAGGCTTTGGGAGCTTCACCACTTTTATACTTGCGAATGAGCAGGCCGAGATGGTTGGGGTCGGAAAGGTTGGGGCAATTGCGAACGTTGCGAAATGCGCGCCACCCATGTGCCGCCTGGATACCTACAGAACGGGGTAAATGTGGGTGGGCTGAGGCCCTTGTCTGTCGCAGTACCACATCTGGCATGTGCTAGCGGCAGACAGCGTGGGTTAGAACGCCATTACACGCTCGGTAAAAACGCCTGGTCAATTGCACATGTTTCTGCGTATGCAGCCAGTTAATGCCACGTAATCAATGGCACCGTTAATGCCACGTAATCAATGGCACCAGTTAATGCCACGTAATCAATGGCACCAGCTAATGCCACGTAATCAATGGCACCAGCTAATGCCACGTAATCAATGGCACCGTTAATGCCACGT
>QAXH01004002.1:0-10152 GCA_004335635.1 Chloromonas sp. AAM2 | reverse complement strand
TGCAATGGCGTCAACTCGCTGTGCCACGCTTGTGGCAGCCTTTGGGCTTCAGGTTTACAAGTCTCAGCTGCAGTTTTATGCACACTGCCAAGTGCTTGGGACGCAGGGCTCCCAACTCCACTTGATCTTGAATCCGCCGCGGTCGTGTGCGGCACCAGTCTTTTGATTTGGCTTGTTTTGTATACCGCTGAATGCTAACGCGGTGACCCTCGGCCCAAAGGCAGAGCCCCTTGAGCGCTACCAAGCAGCGCCAGAACAGAGCAGAAACGAAGGGCCGAGAAAGGCTGACAAAAGCCACATCAAAACAACGAAATCACTTGTTGCACATTGCGCTGGAGTCGAAGTACACTTTATGATTTGTTTTTTAACGCGCTTGGTTGACCTGCTACAGAGCTGTGATTAAACTTGAACAGCCAAACTGTGAAGTTGGAAATGGGTCATTGATTGGATGCCAATCATGTTGTTAGACGTAGCTCAGGCGATCATCAGCCGAAGCCATAAACTTGAAGCCTTTGTTAAGGTGTTGGAAACTAACCACACCTTGGCAATACACCTTGAACGTTGCAGGTGGAGGCGTTTCTTCGTGGAGCGTCAGAGAAGCAGACATTCACTTCAGACCAGCTCCCGGCAGGCAAAGACGTCTACTGGTTGCGCTGTGAATTTTGTTGCGAGACGTCCGACATGAGGTCGTACAACAAAATGTACGAGAAGGGTTACAGTGCTCTGGCACACCAAACCGGCTGGGGCAAGGACGCCACTTGCACAATCACCAAGGTTGGTAACTAGCGCGCATGACGATGACCAGTACTTCTGACTCAACTTCTCATTCTTCTTCTTTACACTCTGCCCTGCGTTTCGTATTGTAAACAGCTGCGGCGCACTTGTTTGGCTAAGATTTTTTGGCGGACATATCGCTTCCATCAATCACGTAGGCAGTGGCACCTCCAACCATTAGGCCACTTGGTTAACCACAGAGCGCTCTTAGCAGCGTTTGATTGGGTCTATGCAAGTCTCAGGATTTTGAAACTCTCCCATTCTTTATGTTACTGACTGAACTGCGCTGAGGCATGCTCAGCGTGACCACGCCCAACGCCCTGGTATCTAGAATTCCATGAACCCCTACAGCATCGACATCTGCTGGTGCCCAATGTTGTCGTGCCTGCAGACCCGCGGCTTGTTTGATAGGCAGGTCAAGCAGTATGAAGCTAACTCGGAGGAGCTCAAGGATTTGCGCACCTTTTGGGGGACGGTCCCTGCCACGCCCGCTAACACCGCCTAGTTGGCAGCAAACAGCATTTCCATTTAGTCATGTCAGCTCAGGCGGCACAGCAAGGCGTTCCTTGTGCCTGGGTGCCTCCACAAGGCTTGTTGCCGAGCTTGGCAGCATCAGAAGCTCTCTTCCACACAGTGCATATGCGCCCAGCCCTAACGAGAATGAAAAATTAAACTTGCTAACCCTCCCCTGATGCAACGATGCAAGGTGGATATTGACTCGTTCCATTCAGATGCGCTTCCAGCACTTGCTGCAAGTTTTTTGTGCGCAGGGCAGGGCAGTCTCAGGCATTGTCTGTGATCGTAGCCATGCATGAGTCCCTTTTTGTTCCTGCTCGATGGTCGGCTTGCTCTCAGGCTGCCGCCACCCTACGAACTGTCGGTCGCCAACTTTGTTGCTCTTCCTTTGTCTCTAGCTTCAACCTGCCAGCCATCATAGCCACTGCCAGGTCCTAACACGGTTGCCATCTTGGGCCCAGATTTTATTTCCTGCTCGAGCTGCGCCTGCTCAACCCATGTCTGACAGCCTTTGGCAGTACGCGTTTGTTTGTCCACAGTGCTTTGGCCTCTGTTTTCTTCGCTCATTGTGCCTTGAAGTTGCCTTCTGTTGCTCAGGGTTGGTTCGGACGGTATCCAGCCTTGTCTCTTGCATGCTTTGCAACCCAGTTTGAGCCGTAAGTGCAGTGTTTCATCCCAAGCTTGAGCCCAGACTTTGACCTAAATGACATGTAATCGCAATATACATGAGCAAAGGCCTTGGCCGAGAGCTCACACAGCGCATGGCCACAAGATGAACCGCCTATGCTAATGTCAAAGACATGACCTGGGCATAGTTTTTCAGTACGACAGCCAACTCGCACAAAACTTGATGCTTGGGCAGAGGGTTGTTAGTGATATGTTTGTGGTTATCCAAGTCATCCGGCAGAGAATGGGATGGCTGTGCGTGAAATCTGACGACACCACAATTTTGTACATATCCACGAAAATGAGTTACAAGCTACGAATTCGCACGCAAAATGACGATAGAAAGCACACGTTACGAGCACACGTGATAGCCACCACAGCCTCAGCTAACATGACACGTTGCAGACTACAAGGGCTAAAGGGTTGAGCAAAGATAGCCAGCAAAGCGCTTTGCCACCTTGCAGGGTTGAGGCTAGACTGAGCATTGAAGGGCACGACCAACATGAGCACTGCTCAATTAACCCTAATTTCAAAATAAACCCAATCCCAGGGACCATCGCATTTGGGCTCAAATCTTGCATGGAGTAAGTAACTGTGATAGAACACTGCGTGTGTAGCGGGTGCGACCACCAGAAACGTAAAGAATTTGGAGGTCAAAAGTTTAGTATCAGTCATTATGCAACACACTGTACGTTGTCTCATTGCGACGGCGCACCTGGGTCCGACACTGTCAAGACATCGTTTAACCAAGCACCAGGCTGCGACATCAAACAAAACACATTTAGGCTGCAGTTGCAGCTGATTGATCATCTGACCACCCGAGGTAGCTTTTCCTTCGCCTCAACTTGGTGGCCTATCGCGCCCTCGAGGCCAAAAGTTTGAAAGAAAGCCTGAGAAGCCAGCAGTAGACAACCCTGGTGAAAGCGCCTGGGCTGCTTCCAAGGCAAACAGACGCATGCGAGCCCTTCTAAATGCAGTCTTCCGGCCCATGTAGCCTATGTACAGATCTGCCACCGCTGCACCTGGAGATGGGAGCTTTGGATCGTCCCTTGCTGGCGCGAATTGCTGCAGTCTACTGGCCGACTTAAATCGACTGCACAGCCTGAATAGAGTGGCATCTTTGGCACTACCTTGAGGGACGTGAATGTCCAGTTTTGCTTAGTGTAGCGGTGTTCCAGTGGCACCCCCGCTCTGCGCTATCCACCTTCCTGCGCCTCCCACTCTGCCACAGCCGCATACAGCTTGCCCAGGGCTGGTGACTTGTCAATGGGCTGTGGCACAGGGCCGGGGGAGATGCGCACCTGGAGAGCATGCAGTGTGAATAGTGACATCAACCTGTTTACATTAGGGAGGACGTTATGGGTCAGAGAACAGGATCGCCAGTTCCCCGACCTTCCGTGAGCAAGAAAACCAAACAGATACAGCGCAGTGCCCAGCGTGCCATGCATACTTAACATGCACAGCTCTGAGAGCTGATTGACCATCCCTGTGCTTAACCGTTCTATGATGTCAGATACAGTACACAAAGCCAGATGTGTGTGCTTGCCTACATCTGTCACAAGGCTAGGCACCTAAATGAGGCGACCCGCACCAGGTTGTAAGCCAACACCAGCCTCAGGCCTGCCGTGACCGGGTGCAGCTGGTGCTCGCAGTCAGCGTAGAAAGCAGCGTACTGCACGTGACGGTCGCTGCCTACTGCGCAGTCCCACACGACGCGGCTACCCGCATGCGACACCTCCAGCGCCCCGCCCTCGTGCCCCGCGGGCAGCTGAACGATCAGCGTTGCGAACATGCCTGGCTCCTTCTCAGTGTCGCGATGGGGTACAAAGTGGCCTCCAGGCTCATACAGCAAGAGCTTGTACAGGCGTGCCTGCAAGCGTTGATTCCAGAAGGTTGTCCTAGGTCAGGGCGAGTTTTTAATGAGACAGGGCAGTTGCTTAGCTGCTGACCATGCCAATTCGTGGGCCATACGAACTCGTCGACCAACACTCAAGACATAACACTGGATAAGGGAACGCAGTCTGTTGCAAGTCAAGTGCATGCCCCTACACGCCCCGGCAAACGCATCGGCACCAACCTTACGAAAACGATCAGTCCTTGTTCGAGCGCCATATGGCACGCCGTACAAAGTCTGCCTGTCTGTGTCAGGGGGCATCCACGGTCATGACAGGCCCCCATCACCACACCATTCCCGTTCGTCATGTATCCTGCCGATGTATGATCTTGATCCTGCCCGGATAAGGGGGCTTTGTCAACAACACTGGCATGGTGCATGAGCCTACCCTCAGATGCGTTCTCTGTGCCAGACGGAGTGCAATAGACGTGGACGTGCACCAACCTGGCCTGCCTTGAGCAAGCCGGCAGAAAGACGAAAAGCCAAACAACACAGCAACAGACTGGAAGTGCAACCAAATCACTCCAGGACCACATGACCGCACACACCTCCACATGCCTGGCCATGTCTTCCTTGATGCCCAGCTTGCCCAGTGCCTCTTGCTTGATGCGCTGCAGCATGGGATGCCAGCAGCGAGCCAAGCTGACGCGAGCAGCGTCCACCTGGGAGTTTGGTCGAGCATGGGATCCAGGGTCATGTCAACAGGCTAATGCATGCAGGCCTCATGCAGCTCATGGATGGTGGCATCGCCGAGTCAGTGACTTACACTGCCGATCATGTACGGTGTGTGGAAGGCCTCCCACACATTCTTCACGTAAGTGTTGCTCGCTGCATTCACATGTTATACATGCCGTCAATACAGTAGTACATGTGTGTCTTGCTTATTTATACGCCACACCCCGCGCGCACCTGTGTTGCTCGGCGCACAGCGGGGTCCAGCACCGTCTGCGTGCCCTGGCCATAGGGCGCCAAGCTGCCCACGGCCTTGAGCTTTTCTGCCTGCTGGCTGCACAGCGGGTATGCCAGTCGGCCCACACCCTCCACCACGACCTCAGGGTCGGGCAGTGGCACACCCGACCCTGGCAAGCAAAGCTACCTGGTGCATAGGAAGCAAAGAGAGATGACGGCGATTGGCACAAGTAAGGAAACAGAGCAATCAAGTCTGGCAGTCAAGCACATTGAGCGTGCAGAACAGACCCGGTGCATCGATTGCCGCCAAAATCTCTGCCATTTGCTGCCTCCAAGGCTGCAACTGGCCCTCAGGCTCGCCCATGTCGTCATCTCCGCTGAAAGACAACACGACCCTGCATCAAGAGCACACCGGACAATGCTGGCTAAGAGTCCATGCGGGCCAAGATAAGATTTTATGCGGGCAAACATCACAGTCCAGGATAAGAGTCCAAGCAGATGGTGCTGGCTTGTGAGCCCGGGGTACACATTTTGGCCTGCATCCAAATTGCCCCAGTTGACGGACTTGATCACCAACTCAATGGTGTCTGGACACAACCTGGCATATGGGGCATGAGCCATGACGACGAGGTTTTCGGACTGAGCACCAGCAGTCCTTTGCAAATGCGTGGGTTTGATCATTCCTTACTCAGGTTAGGTCAGGGCGTACATATCCCGACCCACGTCATCGGATGACTTCCCTGATGTAAGAAGGCTTCTGGGCCAGGCCCAGTGGACCACTCCTTTTACAAAGTCTGCTCTGCCTCACCTGCAGCTTCAGTTCTCATTCCGAAGGGTCTAAATGAAGTCATTATTCACGCATCTGCGTGCCCTTTGTAGTTCCAGCAGCCGCATTGCATGGACCACAAATTGCTGAAGATGTTGAGTGCGAAGAGCATGCATGTTCCATACAACACTGCCGCCTGCCATTCCAACATGCCCAGGTCGCCAACCTTGTTGATCACTTCAGACAACCTGATGCTGTGGGCGCGTCCACTGGCCTCGCAGTTTACATTTATCGGTATTAAATGCTTTGATCCCTTGACACAGGTACTGAATGGCCGGGTTGTCGCTCTTGGAGCTGGCGACAAAATCCACGCCTTTGGGATACTGTCAGCTCGTTCGCTCACGCTAGTGCTGTTTCTCTCATCGTGAGATGTGCTCATCTCAGCGAACTGCTCCCGGCGTTTGAGATGTGCGCCTGCATTTGCCGCCAATGAGACAAAGCTGTGTTTGTGCTAGAGCACCGAAACCCAGCTTCCGACATTGCATGCAGACGTCCACACTCTAGGAAACCAGAACCATATCGGACCTTTGCAGTGTTCAACAAGGTGATCACATGCAGATAGATTTAGTCGCCTGGTACTGTGCACAACGGAAAACTCAATTCTCTTGCGGATCAGACTACCATGAGGGTGCCAAGCACCTTGATTGAGATGGGGTTAGAAAACTACTATGGATTTACGTTCACCGAAGGCAAACGCCAGCCAACGTAGCAGGTGTAGCCAATGTAGCAGGTGTAGCCAATGTAGCCAATGTAGCAGGTGTAGCCAATGTAGCCAATGTAGCAGGTGTAGCCGATGTAGCAGGTGTAGCCGATGTAGCAGGTGTAGCCGATGTAGCAGGTGTAGCCGATGTAGCAGGTGTAGCCGATGTAGCAGGTGTAGCCGATGTAGCAGGTGTAGCCGATGTAGCAGCACGCTTGAAATACCAAACACCAAATCGTTGCATGGTACAGCGTATTCTGCGTCACATGACTGCACTTAGCTCAAATGACACTTTAGCTCACGGCAGCGCCATCATACCACAAGCGCTCCACTGCCATGCTTGAATCAGAATTCGGACTGATCCAGATCTATGCTTGCCAACTATATAGAACCTGTTCACGTGTAAAAAAATCCATCCCGGGAAAAAAAGATGTTTGCCAGTTCTGGGACAGTTTCCAAGAATAGCACTGAATAGCCCACACACCTCAGCCAACCCGGGGCAAGACGCTGGTAGCTCTCGCTCTGCGTCTATCTTCCTTCCTGACGAACTTTAGAGACTGCACTCAACCTGTCTAACCAGACGGCATGTTTTGGATGGGCGCATCAGTACATCAGTTTCCACAAGACTGCTGGTCTGGCAGTAATGTAGTGTGTATGGCAAATGGTGAGAGGCAGCTGACGATACGGTTGCCTTTCACGCTGCTACAGACTGCCAGTGTTCATCCACAATTCCTTACACAGTAATGGAGCGGGCCAGCAGTTTCACTCGTCCACACGCACATTTTGCTACTAGAGCCCCGGACAGCATTCGTCAAACCCCTGCCCCATGCTTCCATCCATACTGGATGAAAACAAACAAACTTCCTCATCCAGCAGCCATTGCAAACAACAGCACAATGGTCAACCCGTGCGCATGCCATCGCTCACCATGCATGCCATGTGCCGTCCCGTGTGGAGTGTGGCAGCAGCTCGCATGAACGAGGTGAGTATAGATGTCGGCATGGGGCAAGGGTATGAAGGTCCAAAGAGGCATGCAAAGAGGCATGCAAGTGTCTCCCCCCATGTATATTGGTCTTGTGATCGTAGCGTCAGGCATAGGCGGAGGAAGAGATCTAATGAAAAAAGGGGTAGAAGAAAGAGTCGAAACCGTGAAGAGTACATGCATGCAACCAGCCTAAGACGTGGCGACAGCCCATGGGTTGCACATGCACCCGTTGCCGACCGCCCATGCAAGCATGCTGCACAACGGCCGACATGACAGACACGTTGTGCGAGCGCATACAGAGGTCTCAGATAAGCAAATGCTCCACACTGTATCCAGGCCATACAGACACAGCCGCAATCGCATGGCTGGTGTACAGGGTTTCCCAAGGTGTTCTACACCAGGTTGCAGTGGCAGTGCAAAAACGCATGCGCTGCAGCAGCTGATGTGACATTGGCAATAGCGGGAATTCCCACATGCAACACCAGACCCATCTGAGCACGGTCAAGATAGAGACTGACTGAACAGAAATCAGGCTGTGTAAGAGGGGCAAATGATATCAAATCATACTGCGAAGCGATCAGCACTTGCCACAGAACTTCACTGCATGTTTTTATGCCTGGTCATTTACTCCCATCCAGATAATACAATGCTCCATCATCCACCCGTGCTGATGCTGCTTGAAACCACCACATCATACTTCACCCGATGATTCTCTCACACCTCTCAAAAGAGCATCTTCAGAGGGCAGCCAAATTCGAGTGCAGAACAACCGTCTGAAATCAGCAAAATGGAGCGAGCAGATCAACTCCCCTGGTGCAGTTCTGCAATTTGACACCTTTATCTAATCCAGTGTCTTAATCAGCTTACTGCATTGCACTGCTGTGAGCACCTGTCAATGTAAGCGATGCTACCAGAACAGTGCTAGAATACGCCCAGATTGAGAAATTGAAGGGCCTGGCTTTGCATAGGACAGCAAACAGCACATTGCAGCCACTGTCTAGTTGTGCACGTCACCCACATGTCAATGTGAACTCCTGGAACAACACCTTGCATCATCCTCGTCTCAGCTTACAGCCTGAGAAACGTCTTGGATTGACTCCTTGCAAGCCACATGCATACACACATAACCCATGTGACTCAGCGGTGATGATACAGCGCACATGACAACCAGCCAGCTAGTACCACCCAGCTGATGAAGATGAATGATGCAAGTGCACGGCACACCACCCATTCACCAGCTCAGCTGGATAAGAATCATAAGTTGACGTGTAAATCGTGCTGAAAACTCAGCACGTACTGCTGCATTGACGTCAAAAGGAGTGCATGTTGGCTAGCCCATGCTAGCACTGCGGTGCATTAAGTAGCAGTTATGACATGTAACATGGTGTGCGTTGCCCGAATGACATCTGGCTAGGAAGACTCAAATAGCAGTGCGCCTGATCGTTTTTTTGTGCAGTCGAGTGTGTTGTTACAAGCAGTCCTTTGTTCGTCAATGAAACCATTCCGTCTGGAAATCAAACCAGCCAACGTCTACTGCAACTCCAAACAAAGCTCGCCAAAAAGCTGCATGTGACTAATAGGAAGTATTAGATTGTACTGTGACAACACTTTGTGTAATGCACGAGCATGCAGTGTAAAGCTGCATGTTTGCATCCATGCAGGCACCGGCAGAAATATCTGACACCAACATGCTGTGTACGTGTGGTGTGTCTCACTGCCGCAACATGTGACATTGCAGCCATGGCACTGCACGTGCGCAAGAAGGTCTGGGCATGCATTTGAGGTCGGCAGTGCTTATCCATGCCACTGAAAAGGCATGCTGTGAAGGTCACCAGCACACACCAGTCGCCTGCATGGCGAGCTACCATGCGCACGCAGCACCTGAAGCATACAACGTGCTGTGCATGGCAGTGTGCAGCACAGTGTGTGCTAGTCTGCTGAATACACATGCAACGTGCCTGCTGTGAAGATCATGGCCATTTGGGGTGAATTTGTACAGTCACATCCAAGCCACAGGTTGCCTGCCATGCTCCAATGGCCTGGTGCATGGCAGTCGTGGGAAGGGTAGTTTTGGACCAGCAGTGCTTGATATGGGTCATGTCGGGAGGGTGGTTGGCTCAACTGCAGGTGCGTACTGCTGCACAGACTGCAGCCATGTGCATGCGTCCATGCGTATCACTGGTTGTGGCATTTACCGTCGGGCACGTCTTGGCAATGCAGCGGGCGGAAGTAGGTGTCATGTCAGGCTGCGCCACGTCATTGAGTGGCCAGCGCCAAACTCAGCCATGCGCTCATTCAATTTCCATGCGGCCATGTGGCTTGAGCTTGACGTCACAGGTTGCTTGGTAATTGGTCGTTTGCTTGGCCAAGCCGTACAGAAACTGCAGTAGGTAGAAGCAGTTATCAGGGTGGCTGCGTGATTCCATCTGGTCATGTGATCCCATACGGTCAGATGACTTGAGCTTCATCGCCAGCTGCTTGACGTGCACTGCTGTGCTTCGTCCTGCAATCGCCGTCAGAGCCTGAATCAAACTCCACGCTGCCTGGCTTTCAGACAGACGCATTCTCAAGTTGGGTCAGTGCACTCGATGGGCTGGTTCTTCAGCATCACAGTGAATGCGTCTGCCCCCCAGTTGCGCCAGGGGCTGCAATCTGCTCAACTGGTTCGACGTAGCTGGGAGCATCACGACAACCATCAGGAGCTGTCAGGAAGCTCACACTACCATTGTCAATGCCACCTGGGCACCTTATCCAAGCCCTGTTAACAGAGCCTGGTGAGTATTAGCCCCCATGGGACTGCGGCTGGGCTCCTGGTGCATGGCTACAATGCATGCTATTCAATTGCGTGAGCACCGCTGGCATCGTGACCCTTCACCAACAGC
>QAXH01003983.1:0-16261 GCA_004335635.1 Chloromonas sp. AAM2 | reverse complement strand
CGAGAAGGATGCTGCAGCTAAGTTAGCAGACGACAAGGCCAGCTTTGTGCCTGGGCAGTGTGACGAGGTGACAGTCAAGAAGGGCGGTTGCCGCTGCCACAGCGCTATGAACCTTGACATGTCACAGTAGTTTATGGGCTTATACTGTGTGATACCATGTTGGGCATTTGAGTTTGCCATGCTTGAGCACATCCCAGTATTGGCATCACTCCGCCGTCTACCAATGCAGATAATCTGTTGTCAGTCTCACACAACATGGAACCAACACCGAACCTTCAGAATCTCACACACATCAGCCCACCAAGTTATTATAATGTACACTGTGGGCATTACAGCCAGCCAGTGGAGTAGTGAATGGGTCTGGCGTAGATTTCTCAGCTTTGAGGATCCAGGGAACAATGGGTTCAAACGCCTTCAGTTGGCTTGTCTAGCTTGACATGTGCTGTTGCATATCTTTTGGCGGCTTGTGTGTTGGCGTGGCCGTGAATCCGTTTACCCGGTTGTTCCAAAATGTAAGCTGCAGTTGTCCTTGGCTCGCTTTCTACAGTTGTCTGTAGTCAATTGTCAGCCTTCGTGTGAAAGGATGTAACATGTACGGTCACAACTTATTCTTTGATTTCTTTCACAGCCTGTCCCAGGTGTGGCACCACACCGTGTACCAATACAAACTGTTCATTCGATTGTGGACAACACACGGACTCTTTGAGCACACACACGCACACACTGCATGACCAGGAAAAAGCGTAGCGAGTATTCCCCACAAAATAGTCCAATCAGTCAATACATCAAACAGTCACCATATGAACCTATCAAATTGTCCCAGAAGTGGCAAACTTCTTTTTTTTGTTAGACAATATTGTATGAGAATACCCAATGCCTGGGCCACATGAACAACATGCATGATGAACATGATGAGCGTGCTCTGTTTGTGTTCAATCATGCGCACCAAGCCGGCTTGGAGTGCTTTGGAGTGCTCAGTCCTGAATATATAGCGACAAGTATGATTGGGTGATGAAACGTAGTTAGTTTCGTTTCCTGGCAACCCTCTGGCAACCCATGCAAAGAGAAGCTTATGTGTGGTCCAGCGGTTCGCATGTGAACTGAGTGGAGCGGAGCGTGGACGAGACGGACAAAGTGGAACATACAAAATGGCACCCGTTCGTCCGGCAGAACCATTCTTAGCGCCGCTGACATTTACCAGGATTGACTGCTTGATGGAAGCGCAATAATGGGACCTTGCCTCAGCAGGCCTGACCTGGGTGGCCCGCCTGCTGTATCCGCCAAGGCACTGCACGCCCATGAGCAGACAGCTCCGGCTCATGGTGGACTTACCACAGACAGCAGTGCATCAGGGCCTTCGTCGCGGCCTCACATTCTGGGACCACAGCAAACTGGCGTAAACAATGCCTCGGGCTTGCAAAAGGCCGATGGCCTTTCGCAGGCTGCGACCCACAGTTTGATCAGAGAAGCGCACGACCTGCCTCAGAATGCGGACTCAGGGATAACGCCGGCATTTGGTCGGCTGTCGCAACCAGCACTGCTGCCAAGACGAGAGGTGAGCTACATGCCTGCATGTGTTCCCACATCGCACCTATGCTGTTCAGTCCTGCATTGCACCTTGCGCACTCTGCTTCTGTTGCCCTGGTCAGCTGACTCTCATCCATGTGTGCCCATGCCCACCTGCCTCTGCAGCAAGAGCCACGCAGAGCAATGACAACACACTGCACACCGGATGTGGGTCAGGGCACAGACACCCCGTTAAGCATTCTAACTCAGTCGTTTCAGCAGAGCCCTATGGACACGTCCAACACCCTGAAAGCCTGGGGCAGTGCTAACATGGCAAGCGCATTCTCAGAATTGCTAACCACAGCAGGCGACAGACACGGTAGCATGACAGTGGCTGAGCTTGGACAGGAGATACATGACTTGGCTTTCATTGGGCAAGGGGCAGGAGGCGATGTGTACAGAGGTACGCATGCCTGTCACAAGCATGGCACCTTGCAGTCACAGCCATTGGCGCATGGGCCATGCCTGTTGCACGCATTGTCACCATGTTCAGCTGTGCCAGCTTATGCCAGCCAGCTTTCAGCCAGCCAGCCAGCTTTTCTGCCCTTCCTGCATGTGGTACACGCGCTTGCAAGATGAGACACGCGCATGCAGCCAGTCACCCTGATGTGCATGAAAGGCCTGGCTGCACAATGCACATGGTGATAGTGCTGAAGGCACACCCTGTTCGTAGCATGGCCCCTTACTCAACGAAGCTCTGCTGAGATAAACAATTCTGAGAAGATTCAGGTATCGCATGAACAAGCGCTTCCATGGAACAATGACACACGCGCGTGCACACATCCATGCACACATGCATCCATGCACACACAATGAGCAATGATCGCACACACAGACATGCACACACGCGATTTTTGCGTGTTCTTTGTGCACAGGGCGGTGGGAAGGCGCTCTTGTTGCCATCAAGTACATCGTGTGTCCCTCTTCTGACGCCCAACAGGCAGCAACCAATGAGGCAGCCCTAGGCAGACTCCTAGCACATCCAAACGTGGTGCAAACCTTCAGCTGCAAAACCGCAGTCATAGACGAGGCCTTCAGCCAGCAGTTGCAGGCAGGCCTGGAACACCCACCGCATCAGGAGTGCCATACAGCGGGCGTGCAAGGCTTTGATGGAGTGGAAGCAGCAATACGTGCGGAGCGTTCCTCCTTCGGCTTGGCCCCTGACCGCTCAAATGAAGGCGAGCGTGGTCGCACTGCAGATGCTGCACCAGAACAGCAGCAGCAGCAGCAGCGGGTTTCACCGGACCGCAGGGGCCCGGCAGGTGCCGAGGGGGCAGTTGGCGGAGCGGAGACCTGGTCTGGATTGTACCGTTTGGCAGAATCGCTAGGGCCTGCCGGTACTGCAGAGACACCTGGGCAGTCAGCAAGTGCAAGCGAGGCCGGCCCACAGCAGCAGTGCACAGGGCCACAGGGACCGCCTCTGGTGGCGTCCAGTTCTGGAACACATGCGTCGCCGCGAGTGCAGTCCGTTGGCACAACAGCGCTGGGGATGCAGCTGCAGGGGCACAGGACGGCGGCAGTGGCGCCGGCAGAGGAAGGGGAGGTGGTAGATCAGGAAATCTTTCATTCTGGTGAAGGCTTCGGGAACCCTCTAGGCCAGCCACACAGCCTTCTCGCCATTCAGGTGCGCAGGGCGCAGGCTCAACCCGCTACCTTTTCGATCAATTCACAAGGGATGCTTCTGGGCAAGTCTGCGAAAGCCATGTTATCAGGGGCAAGAATGAAGGCAGACAAGAAAAAGGCAGGGTATGGACTGTTTTTTCAATGGGGAAGGTAGGACGATTGCAGTTACTAGTGACTGTAGGGAAGTCTGTTGGTAGTTGGCATGGTAGAGTGTTTGGGCGTTTGTTGGTATGGCAGCAGTGCCAGACTGATGCTATAAGCTGAAGTCATGCAGACTGGTTGTGCAGAACGCTTGCATGTAGAAAGGTTGTTTGCACGTCTACGTTGCCCTTCAGATATCGCACAGCTTCAACTTTTGAAACCTATCTTGAATCCACACTTAACTTGCCTATTGCGCAAGCTGTGTGAATGCCCCCATTCTGCTTTCTAGATTGTCGCATACGCTTGGCCTGCCTGTTGCGTTGCACAGGAGGTGCTGCTGCGCGCTGACGCTCGCATCGGCTACCAACTGACCCAGATCATCATGGAGCACTGCGACAAGGGCTCCCTGCTGCACGCCATTGAGCGGGGCCTGTTCCTGCCCGCCAGCAAGTGGGGAGCAAGGCTAGCGCTCAGGGCGCTGCTGAGGACGGCCCAGGAGGTGGCGCAGGGCATGTGGCACATACACCAGTGCAACGTCATACACGGCGGTGAGGCAGGGCATGTGGAACATACGCCAGTGCAACGTCATGCACGGCGGTGAGGCAGGGCATGTGGCACATACACCAGTGCAACGTCATGCACGGCCGTGAGGCAGGGCATCATGCAGTGGAATGGGATGGTGCGCAACAGGCCAATGTGGCAGCGGTAACAGGTGACGACCTCCCGTACATGGATTTGCAGGAACACTCACAATGAATGCGATTCTGTGAACAGAGTGACGCAAAGATTGGTTGCATGACTAGGCCTGTATTATATTCTCGTCAGTCCGCCAGGATTACTGTAGTCACTGACATGAACGTGTGATGGTGATGCCTGTGTGCAGATCTCAAACCAGGGAACGTCCTACTCAAGAGCAGCCGTGCTGACCGAAGAGGCTTCGTGGCAAAGGTAGGCTAGTCAGCAACGACAGGGACAAGAAGAGGCATAGCGAGGATTGAGAAGAATGCAATGGGAACAGGGCACGATTACCCACAATTTGCTGTCTATGTTTTCATGGGCATGGCAAGCATGCTGTGGTGAGGGGCCCAAGCATACCACTCATATAACAAGCAAGCAAAGCCAGGGGCCAGACGTACGTCTATCTGCCACCCACCACATTGTATTTCTCCATGGCTCCATCACATTCCGTTTGTCCCTCACTGTGACATGCAGCACTGCACTACATTACATGCATCTTGTGACACAATCCAGGTGGCTGACTTTGGCCTGAGCCGCATCAGCGACCGCACTACCAAGGACTCCAAGCACTGGGGCACTGTCTACTACATGGCACCGGAGACGTTCGATGGCATACTGGCAAAGCAGAGCGACGTCTACAGCTTTGGCATCACTCTCTGGCAGGTGGGAGAACTGGAGCTGCTGATGCTGTGTTGCACTGCGGCATGAGCCCTAGGCCTGGGATTCTCTGGCCTGGCAATGTGTGAAGACTGGGGCTTATGCTCTTGGCCTAGACTGCTGCAATGCTCTTACATGCAATGTGTGGCAAGCCATACTCGTAGTTTGCTGAGGCAGCTGCGGAGCATCACAAGCTGCGAAGCCACAGTAAGCAGAAAGCCGTGTAACGGTTGTGCTGCTCTTGCAGATGGTGACGGGTGAGAAGCCCTGGGAGCAGCTGCATCCCGGTCAGATCATTGTGGGTGTGCAGTCGGGCCAACTGACGCTGGAGTGGCCCAGCCATGTGCCTGCACGCCTGGTCAAGCTGGGGCAGGCCTGCCTGGAGCATGATCGCAAGGCCAGACCATTGTTCAACTACATAGTGAAGGTGCGGCCAGATACCGCTGGCGCATTGTTCAGAGTTGGTTGTGCGCCATGGCATGTTGAAACGTTTCCAGCCGCTGACGCAGGCCGTATGCAAGCCTAAGTGTCTTACGCCTCGCCATCAACCATCTGTCAGCCATCGCTCTCATGGTCCTGTTGATCCGTCAATGGTGACTCTACTGAAGTCAGGATCTGCTCATTGTTTCCCGAGCTCAATCCAACCACATGATGCGTTGTTTTGTTATTGCCTGCACAGGAGCTGAGCCAGATAGAGAACCTGGTGCGCCTAGAGGGGAACGGCGCCAGTGCATGCCCGACCCCGCCCTTGAACGGCCCCGCCAGTGAACATTCGACCCTGTCCCGGCTTGCTCCAGGCACCCGTCGCACCTCCACCCAGCTACCTCCCACAAGCTCACCCCTGGCCCCTATCACACATGTGCTCGCCCAGCAAACCCAGCAACAAAGCCAGCCATCAGCCCTGACTCAGACGTCCAGTCAAGCCCAACGCCTATCTGTTGGCGGTTACCCCAGCTCTGGCCAAGATTTGCTTCCAGGTCGTTCACAATCCTTGATTGTGGTTCAGGGTGGCGCGCTAGCAGAGAGCCAGACACAAGGCCTTCACGACGTGCACACGCCAGGGCAAAGCCTAGTCTCACATCCGCACCGCAGCGCTGCACAAGCTGTTCCAGTGGTTCAGGCCAGTCTGCAGCAAGAGTCGACTTCGGTATCGCATAACCAGGTGCAGCAGCAAGGGGATGTGCTGGCGATGAATGAATCAAGTCAGATGCAGCAAGGCCAGCTCCGACGGTCAACCACAACTGGCAGCGGCCGTCGTTCCATGATGACCATTGTGTCCACTTCGAGTTCCTCATTGAATGCGATTGTGTCAATTGGCAGCAACGTGGCCAGTCGAGCGCAGGCAGGGCTTGGTCCAATCAGTTCCGAGGCGTCGGACGCGAGCAAGAAGCAGCCCAGTCTGACATCAGTGGAGGTGACGCTTTTGGAAAAGGCAGGCCGGGCTGACCGTGCTGTTCCAGCACCCTCGCAGCTGGCTCTGGTTGCGACTGCGGCCCAGCACATGCATGAAACAGAGGGAAACGGCAAAGCTTTGGGGTCGAAAATGGAGAGTGTGGCTGTAGGCGAGGCGGAGGTAGCCGCAGCTGTGGCAGCTGCCGCTCGGCTTTCAGGCAGCGCTTCGTCGTTGACGGCGATTGATATGCTGCCTGAGGTTGAGTGTGCGGCGCGTGTGGCTTGGGGTGTGCGAGGACCGGGCAGCGATCAATCCGTGGAGCCAGCTGGCAGCCGCGGCACCAGCAGGCAGGGGAGCAGCAGGCATGCGAACAGCGGGCAAGGCAGCCTGGCTGCTCGCAGCAGCAGCGCGGCAGATAGTCAAGCTGGCAACAATAGCGACACCGTTGTCACTTCGCCTTCTAGCCGTTGAAGCTGCCACATCAGCCACATGCGCCTCGTCCCTCCATGTGCAGATTGAGAAACAACTGTGCATGCAGACTTGATTGTTAGTATGAGATTGCCTGACTTGACTGGGACACTGGGCTGGTAACTGTTAATTGAATATCGGCAGATATTATCACTCTGTTGCAGAGCATGAGTTAGGGTTTTGCTGAAACATTCGGGTCGTGGTTGTGCTGGCAGGGCTCGCCAAGGGCCGGGCAGCAAGCTGACAGGGCAGCGCAGCAGTTGAGCAGCTTGACGCTTGCATGTGGAGGGTGATCAGCACTTGCAGCAGCCTCCGAAGAGTCACATGCATGTGGGCCAAAATGGCAAGGTATGCGAGCTAAGAACGGTGCATCAAGAATACCCGGGCAGTCACGGTATCGCACAAACACACTACAAACATGCTGTGAAACGGACATCAATCTGTGCGGATTTGTGCATGGAGCAGGGGATCTGGGTCTTGGGATCCGTCCTGTGCAATTAGCAGGAAGTCCCCACAAGCCTTGAAATGCGGGTTTGTGAACCTGGGTTTCTAAGATGGTATGTAGCCCTGTGACAGGCAAAATGCTCTTGCAGCAGTGTCGGATGCTGAAGGCAAGATGCTGGTGCATGGCTGATGATATGCGACATGGGTTTGGCAAACCTGGGGGTGCATGTGTTGAGCAGCCTTCTACGTCCTGAAGGTTTTACCCAATCTTCTTCTTCTTATCCAATCTTCTTCTTACCCAATCTTGTGCAATGATGTGAGGTAACGGAATAGCCACGTCTGCAGTTCACGTTCCATGTGACCTTCCTGTCTGGCACGTGCCGTCTCAAATTTGAAGCCGTTGTCAGCCGCTCATCAAGTGCACGTTTGCATGTATGATTGTCTGGCCCATACTGGCCTGCGTCTGGCAAGCTGGCAAGCATGACAGTCCGGTCTATATAAAAAGAGGGGCAGTTCCCTTTCAATGCCTGAGCTGGACTGCAGGTTAAACGCAGTAAGAAACTGGGTGTGTGCTTTTGGTGGACGTAATGTGCAGGAAGCGATTCAGTATAACACTGAAAACCAGGCAAACATGTGCTTGCAGTTTGAGTCATCACATGGTCAAGCCATGCTCTTGCAGGCCTCAATCTTGCATGCATGCCATCGTTCTTACATCCGTGTCTTTGCTTCCTTGTTGACAGCGACGGTCCAGTTTCAGTGCCTTGCCAAGATTTGTGCAATGCCGTTCATGGCATGCACTCTTGCCAGCTCATCGTGGTTTTGGCACATTTGGTAGTGTGTCCGGGTTTCAGTTTCTACTCCCTTCACGTCATCTGATTGTGTTGGTGGCCTGCTAGGTCTAGGATCTGATGCTGACTGTCAGGGCGTCCGAGCCCTTAGGCCTGCCTCACTTTCTTGCAAGCCATGGCATGTCGGGTGTTTCACCATGCTCCGCTTGTTACAGTCACGCTTTTGTTTGCTATTTCATGTTCAGAAGCTTTTCCTTATACCGCGCGCAAAACAAGCAGCCTCTCAAACGCGTGCTTTTGGGTGGAAGTGGTTGGTACCCAGATTCACGCAAGGCATGCAATGATGCTGCGAGCATGTGATGCTTCTCAATGCTTTATTCGTTTGGAACGGGGGTCACACTGATGCATGCCACCGCGTTTTCATTGCATCTCATGATGAGGGTTGAAAGACAGACGTCTGCACCTGCGTAGGCGTGGCTTCTCTTTGGTCTTCAACTTTGCTCACCACCTCCTGCTCAAGGCACATCTTCCCTGCATGATAGTAGGCTAATGGCATGAGGCAAAATCAGCGGATCGGTCTACTTAACAAGGCCACCTGATTGCATCAGGGCCACGTGTGTGTGACATAAAGTACAGCTTGGGTTTGTTCTAGCTAGGCCTCGTCTACTCTCCTGATGTGCCTGTCGGCTGCTGCTTCTGCTGCAGCTGCAACTGCCGAGCAATGCGTTGACAGTCTGAGGGCCACTGTCGCGGATTTCTTTCTGTTCTTCAAATGCTCTCATTAAGAACTCTATCGGCATGTACTGTTTAAGCATCATACTTGTGTTGGCTGCTATACGCCGGCACGGAATTGATTGCCCTCATAGTTCTTGGTACGGGTAGCAACGTTTATGATTATGCCTCTGGCCTGGTTTTTGCTTCCCGGCATCCCGCTGGTGAATGTAGCAGCTGTGTGGGCTGGCCAGGGTGTACGGCTTTTTCAACGGTTGTATGTGTGTTCGACTGTGAATTCTGAGTGAGCATGGCCACACACACACACATCAGGTTCATAGCATGCTTATGCTGGGTCGAGATAGCCTGAGCGTAGTGCAAACACACATACATGAACTGATACATGAACTGTTGAAGCACTTGTGATTGGCTCTCCGTAGCCTCGAGACTCGCATTATGCTGCAAGGTGGCATATGCTGTCTCACGATCAAATAGGACGGCAGGCCTCTAGTGCAGAGCCGTTTGGCATGCCGTCTAAAGGCAGTGCCTGATTGGCGCCTTGCTTGCTCACCGGACACCTGCCTGCCTTGAGGTAACACTGCTTTCAGGATGTACCTTTGCTGCATCAGCACACACAAGCTCATCAAGAGCCTCCCTCCTAGTGTTGCTGCGCCAAGTGCAGCATGGCAGGTTACATGCAACAGCTGGGTGACAGAAAGCTCTGTGACAGCACAAACGGCAGTTTCAACTCATTCAATGTTTGCATTGGGATTTGTTCCTTGTCAGCTGTATGGTGTATGCATAAGCTGCGTGTAGTTTATGGTTCCCTCTCCGACGATGATTGGTCCATGCTGTGCATGTTCGGCTCTTCATGTGAGACAATCTGACTGATGTGCGCAAGTGTTGGGCTGCTGGGAATACACAGGGATTGTAGGAGATGGGCAGTGCTGTCACTTGTTTTCTTGGGTCAAGAATGTGCGTCAAGAGTTACTGGAATCGCAATGGTAGCAGTATCATTGGGCACCGCATGTACTATGTTGGATGGGTCTTTCAAACTTGGCATTCGAGCAACAGGCTGGACACATGGAGGATCATGGGACAGGCAGGGGGACTAGCCAGTCGGGAGAATGTGGGCTTTCAAATATCTGAGTGGACTTCTGTTTCAGACTTTCAGCTGTTGTTAGTTTTGGTATGTGGGCTGCACAAGCAGCATGGGCGATGGCCCTTTACATCAGATCTGAGTGTAATCCGATGTCTAGGACTTCTGGTCGGGTGCAAGTGCAGATACGGCTAGCCATCATGTGGACAGCCTCACATGAATCAGCAAGTCGGCATCAGAGACTGGCATTTGGCAACAGGCTTGGCACAGACCTTGCTCTGATACATGCGTGGACACATGCGCACATTGACTGGGTGAGAGAAAGCTCTGCAACAGCACGAACGATGACTGGGTGAAACAAAGGGGATTCGCAGTTATGATCTGGACACGACGTAGAGGACAGGTGTAATTAGGGTGAGTCAAACTTCAGGACAGGCCTAGTCACACATCCTACCTACACACATATGTCCACAAACAATTAGCTAATAGTCTAGCTCACACGCCATCCACACACAGCCACGAAGAGTGTCTGTTAGGAAAGTCACATAACTGGGCGATCTTCTGCTGCAGGCGCGAGTGTTCAGCCATCAGGTTGGAAAGTGCCCTCGCCATGTCGAGCTCTGCGGGGACCAGCACGGCGGCAGCAGCTTTCAGGGCGTTGAAGATCGGCATCCAGACGCTAACACGCCATCATTCGGCCGTTAAGGCGAAGAGGGTGACTAACCACGCGAACGCCCACCATCAACCCCACGAGGCTTATATCACCATGCTGCAGGCGCACTCAGCGCGTGGTGCCTCGGATAAAAAATCGCAGTCGGCAGGAGCAGCCCAGGGTCACCGATGACCCTTGCATGCAGCTCCGGCTTACCCATGCTCTCAACCCAGGCGATAACATCACATGGAGATCTGCTGCATCAGTACATCAAGGTCCGTTGTAGGCCCTGCAGACAGCCAAGGATGGTGAGAAGCATGAGTTTTGCCCAGCTGCGGTTCACACACGTTTGAGCTGCTCTATGGGACACTCTCACGTTCTAGGGGCGCTGACACGTTCTAGGGGCGCTTTTGGTGGTTTGGTGCATTCTGCGTAGAAGGCTGTCCCCTTGCGAGCAGTGTATTGGGTCTGGAATGCATGCTTGTAGGTTTGCAGTCAGCGCTCAGTACCTAGAGTTGACCATTTCATCTTCTAACAAAGAGCAATAGGGTGACATTCAGGGCGCATTGGGTTTCCTTCAGATCTCAATTATGATGTCATTTCCGCCAGCTTGGGATCGATGGTTATTGAACAATAACGCTTTTCGTTTGGTGGCAGTGCAGCAAACACAGGCAGGATTTGTGTGCCCTGACGGCTTGGCTGCTTTGTGTGGTAGGGTCTGCACAGGGTGAGTTTTACAGGGATGTTCATTCTCTTCTTTTCAGTGGGATTGGATATCGGACATGCCCAACCAGCGCCCTTGTTGTTGTGTTCTTTTTGCGTCCTATTATCAATCACTGGCATTGTTAGGTAGGCGTAGAATGCACTGTCCCATACTGAATGGCATCACTGCAGATCTATTGATCATATGTACACTGTGCATCTCCGTCTATGCTATATCTAGATGCTTAGGAAGCGTAATCAGCATCTTAGGAACATGGTGGCTGTCCAAGTTCTTTGGATGGAGCCACTGTAGTACGTCTCCAGAGAGATGTATATAACCAGTTGAGGTTACAAGGGTAAACCTTCGCAGGTCTTCCCCACACTGGTTACTTAGGCTGGGTGCTGGCCCACCTTTGATCATGTTTAGTGAACGTCCAGCCAAGGTCGTTGCGCTTGTGTCTGGCTGATGGTAACCTCCAGCATGTTTTTTTTTTGCAGTTGAGGGCTTGTGTCCACTTACATGCAGCTGCGGACATCTGCACTGACAAGTGACATGTTACTTTAGCGTTCTCTTGATTTTCTTTCGCATGCCGCTGCGGGAGTGCTATGCAATGTCAGGGCTTTCACTGTTGGTGTTCTGAGCTGGTACAACAATGACATCATGATGTCACCTTTCAACAGCCTCATGTTACGTTACATTCAGACCGAGTGTCCTGGCTGTCCCGTTCCTTATTCCGTGATTGAAAACGAACAGACATGAACAAAATCCCGAGCATCGCTACAACGTGGTACACCCTTATCCTCCCTCATCATACCCTTGCTTTAGCAACAAATATCCAAACGGCACGCCTGCCGAAGTCGCATGACACGGTTGTCAGATGCAAATGAGCAAGACCACCCCATATACTCCTGTTGCAATCCAACGTCATGATTGTCAAAAGTTATACAAAGCATGGGCATAATTGCGATCCAAATGCCATGTCAGCCATGAACACATGGCGCCGCTGATGCCTGTTATAACACTGCATTGTGTACATGCACATAGCAACATGCTCAAAGATGCTGTGCACAGCATGGTCCATGCACAGGAACACGTGTCCACTACGGCGGAACTGGCACCCATGCATGCGTCACCTTCACTCACATTATGGCATGAGCCATAAGCAAGCGAAAGTCAGCCACATGCACACCCTTACACAAAGGTCAATGTCCTTGACACGGGCACCAGCGTCAATGTGTCATTGGCTTGGCATGGAAGTCAAAGAGTGCAAGCGGCTAGACCACGTGCATGCTGTTGCATGACATCCATGCCCGCATGGAGATGCTTGACAACATGGCTCACTCAGCTGATGGGTCTTGCACCACCACCAAATAGTACTCGCTGTTCTTTTCAAACTCTGGTGCAATCATAATCTCATGCTTGTGGCTACGTATCCGCAAGAACTTCAGTTCATTCTCTGCGTCCAGCTTTCGCACTGCGGAGCGCGCCTTGACAGTGAAATGCGAGACCAGAGCCGCGTATTGCACCGTCAGATCGTTGTCGAAGGTGGTGCGAATGGCGATGCCGTCCGCGTTTATCACAATGACACCGAGCACGCCTTTATGAGATTGCAAGCGCTTGAATGTCTCGTCCACAGCTGCAGTGTCCGCCATCGCAGCCGGGCAGTCAGAGAACCAAGACTATATCTCTGTAGCTATGCTGCGACGCCTTGCGAGGATTTGGATGTCAACTGCTTGGCCTCAATTTCGGCAAGGCAATTATAGAATTACCGAACCTGTGCAAGTGTCGGGCAAGGCCAACAATCAATCAATCAATCAATCGGCGTGGTTTTGATTTGGGCTTAGAAACACGTGCGACGTTCCTTCTGCCGTACGTCAGTTTCCAAGCACATCATAAATGATCATCAGCTATTTGACAGTACACTACCTTGTTCAGTTCATTACTACCTTGTCAAGTCATTATACCTGGGCCTAGTTGCTCTGCTTACAACATGTTCAAGATCGGTTCAATGACTGATGTAAACTTTGATATGTCGTCTGGTATGCCGTGCATGCCTGCTCCGTGCGAGTGCACCGGCTACATACACGAGTATGACGATTTTTGTGGGCCAGCGGCACCATGACATGAGACAGTGCAGTGTCATTGTCGGCTCGTGCGTGGTACATACCACACCTTTCTTCACTGCATACCCCCCAGGGGGCAAGGCTGAGGGTCCTTTGGGGGCAACCTCCCAAATGGAGGGATGGCCCTGCTTTGTTAGTGTTGTAGGCTAGGTTTGCCTCTATTGTTAGCTGCATGACGCTCATGTGGCCATGGGCCCAATGGACAGCGCCAGGTACACTGTCACAGCTGGGACCAATCCTTGAACTGCGCTTACCTTGCGATATATATAGGACATGATGCTTGGACTCCTTTTGCCAATCAAAAGCCAGCAAACCAGCGGTCGTTGCCCCCCTCCCTCACCGAACACAGTGAACCCTTTCACGCAAAGCTGGCAGCTGTGACGCACACCAAATGGTCAGCTGCGCTTGGGTTGTGCCTGCCTGCACTTGGAGACGCCTCTCAATTGATTTCGAGTAGGTCAATCGACACAGCAGCTGGAGAGCTATTCGTCAGAGCGTTTCTCTAGGTGAGTCGAGACACTCTCGCGTTCGGCTTGGGGTTTGCGCTGTCTACAAGCTGACTTGTTCTTCAAGCAGGAAGGTGACCATATATGCAGCCACAGCTCTAGTTTGTGATCTTGAATCAGACTCATTGTGCAGACCTACAACCCGCGCTCTGTTGACGCTTGTTGTCGCACCCTGGCAAGAGCATGCTTTCCTCATGCTGCTGCAGGAATGGCTACACAGGAGCAATTGCAGCCAAAGATTGAGGAGGCTGAGCAGAGGGTCAACAAGTATCAGGCGCAGCTGGAATGGAATGAAACCAGATGACCCTGAGAGGACTGTGGTGCAGCAACTGCTGTTGGCGCAGCTCCAAAACTTGGCAGAGCTACGCAAAGAGAGAAATAGGCTGTTCAAAGGTAAGGTTGGTTGCACATGGTGTTGCGCATGAACAGTGACAGCCTCACATGAACAGTGACAGCCTCAGCAGGGTCTGCCATCCTCAGCACAACGTACACTGCACCGTGCCATGCATGCATCACTGGCGTCTGAGCACTCAGACGAACACAGCGCATGATGCATCAGAGCAGATGTGTGCGTGATGCCTGCACTCATGGTGCTGGCTCAGTGCTGCCAGGCGCGCATGTAGAAGTTTATCAAGTGTTGTTTGTTGACTGAGCTTGTGCATGTACGTACAGCGGCCGCACAGTTACCAGTCACATCTATACGTAAGACTGATGCAGCTGTTAGCAGTCTCCGTATGATGTCATGCCTTGTGTGTGGTCATAGGGTGCATGCCTGCATAAATTGTGCTTGCGTGAGGGCACGATTACAGTTTACCCCACAGCACATGCATGTGGGTGGGCATTCTGACACATGACGTTGATGTGCGACATGCCGGCAGCATTTTGTGTCTGTTGCACTGCATTGGAAGGAGCGCATTTAGCCAGCGCCCCTTGCTGCACTGTGGTGCCCATGTGCAACATGCATCATCAGGGCGTATTCGAAACATGAACATGGCTTTGGGGCACGCCACCCTGCTCTGCCAGGCTGCTTGTGCCCATCTGTGGCCACACATCACAATCCAGTGCATGAGTTGCGCATGAGCTGACATGCCACCAGATGCATGCAAGCACAGCATGACGCGCACAGGGGTCATAAGTGCACGTGCATGCATATGCGTGTAATGTACAGTGATATGCAAATCATCAGCACAGGCCCTCGACATATTATGTCCAAATAATGTGTGGCATGTGCGTGGCTCTCATGCCTAGCGGCATCTGCTGCGCTGCACATGCACAGCATGCTCACGGCCAGCATACGAGCGGCAATGTGAATCTCAGCCTCTCACTTGTCAGCAGCAGCACGCTGTCTCGCACATGATTGCACGGGGCTGCATGTAGGGCTGCAGCGGGCGGCACGGGGCTACTCCATCATTACGAAACAGGCATACACATGCATGCAGTCACCTTGCCACATGCATGTATGCACCGGCCGCGCCCAATACATGCACAGCAGCCTGCGCATCATGTTCCACGTGTACGGTGGGCATATGCACACTGCTGACAGTTGTACAGCGCGGTGCAATGCAGTTGCTGACGGTCTTAGTCATAACCAAGGGTGTCTGCTGCCGTGTAGGGGTGCCTGCCCAAGGCCTGTCGCCAGCTGGTTTGCTTTCCTACGCACTACCGACAGCCACTCGCGCCCTGCACAACATAAAAGCTTCTGACCGGATGAGTCATGAGCTCCTACCCGCAATCCTGGAGCATTGGACGCATGCCCAGCCAGACCAGCCCAACAGCAGCATGCTGCTGCTTGAAGCCATCCGGGAGCATCAGCGGGACGCCGACTCAGTGTGTCCACGCGACCTCAGGCAAGTGCTGCTGAGCTGATGTACACCCCCCTGGGTGCACGCACAGCCTACAACAGCCTACGATAGCCTATAACGGCTCACAACTGCTGCACCTGGCGCTGGGCAGACCACAGGCTCAACATTCCATCATGGCCCTCCTCAGACCTGCTTTATATCCACATACATGCTGCTGGTCATTCACATACACATGTGGAATGCCACGTGCATGCGGCATGCTACACATGTGCGGGTCTTCACATACATGCACCTGGTCACATACATGCACCTTGAGATGCTATACATGTGGCTGTGGCTGCAGGCTGCAAGCTGCCAACGGCACTAACTGGGCCCTCAATTCTGAGGTGGATGTGGTCTGTCAGTTACGAGTACATGTACTGGACCCGGTGCAGCCCTTGATGCGAGCAGCGGAGGGTGCAGGCAGTGCCGGCTGGCAGGCGCATTCCCCACAAGAGCTCACAGCGGCGGCTACGCAATACCACCTGGAGCGTCATGGCATAGCAGCCGCATTGCCTTCACTCTGGTCGCGCCGGGCTCGCCCTCTGAGACAGCGGGAGGGCGATGACGAAGCATAATCATCTTACATCACATCCGCCGATCGTAAGATGGTAGGAACGCGCCTGGTTCTGGTATAGCTGACAGCTCAGACTGCACGAGCCTGTCAGTGTTGTGCTGGAAGGAATGTAGGTGTCAAGTCGTACCTGGCTCAGTATCAAGGTGGGCATGCAAGGCCTCGTTGTGAGCTGAAAGGCCGGTGCACAGATGTCAACCAGCAAGATCTTCAGATGCCTGGTTGTTGCCTGAA
>QAXH01003982.1:0-20416 GCA_004335635.1 Chloromonas sp. AAM2 | reverse complement strand
TCAGGGAGAGCACCAGGGTAGTAAACTTGCAGTAACGGTGTGGCGGTGATGGCATAGAGGTGGTGCCACGACTGTTACAAATCGGTTTTCCTGACGTCCCCCTGTCACGGTGTGCACGCGCACGCAATACCAAGCTCGTAGTGTAGTCCTGGCAGCCAACACGCCAGTCCCTTCGCAGACAAGGGTTTGATGGATAGAACCGTTGGCAGTCCATACAACCATAAAGCAGACGCAAGCAGAAGCCACAAGCCAATCTGGTTCATGGAGCTGTTCGCAGGTGCTGTTCCGGGGCCACCTTGCTCCACAGAAGCCCAGCAATACGCATTATGCTAATCAGAACAGAATAGCTGGCAGCCAACAAGTCCCGACTCCGTCACCAGGCAGCAGCATGCATGCACTAGGTTGGCTTATTGCTTCACGTGTTTTGTGTGAGGCACAGCTGGGGGGGCGCACCTGAGGACCTGGGGACGTACCATGCCACGTCAGCCAGCATGTTGTGCGTCAAGCCGTGGGCAGTCACACACGCAGGCACAGCGTCAGCCTTCAACGTGAACATAAACAGATGGGCTGGAATTGCGTGAGTGACATGCAGCAAGCGCGTTGCGGCAGGAAGCAAATTCCATCTGATAATGCGAGCACGCTTGACCAGTGCTTACCATGCCCTACACACGCCTGCGTCACGCCATTTTTGGAGGCAAGGTGCCTGGGATATTGACAATAAATGCCAGCGCAGAGAGGCGGGGGGAAGCCACGGGGGACGGTCAAATAATAAACTGCAACGTGGTCCCAACCGTAACCGAGAGCAGTAACGGCCAAACGTCTCTGGAAGCAACACCCACCCCCATGACAACTGACGTGAGAACAGACACAGGGCAGCACTGCATTCACCATGTGGTACACCTCGGTGTGTTCGACTGACGATTGACGTCAGTTGGTTGATCTGGTTCAGTTGGCTCGGTTGGTTCAGTTGGTGGTTTGGTTGGTGTGTGTGAGTGTGCGTAGACAGAAACGAGCAACTGTCTCTGGAAGCCGCACAGCCCCATGACAAGGAAGGCTGCAGCCTTAACGGTCATAACCGACCTCAACGAGCATAACCGTTACACAAGCAAAGTGGGAAAGGCATCTCAACACAACATGTCTCACCACTGGCAGCAATGAGAGCTGCATACTAGCAGAGAGTGAGTGAGTGAGTGAGTGAGTCACTGAGTCAGTGAGTGAGGGAGTGAGTGAGAGAGTGTGTGAGTGTGTGTGCGTGTGTGTGTGAGAGAGAGAGAGAGACTGTTAGTGTGAGTTTGTATCTGCAAGCATGCGTGCGTGCCCATGTGCCCATACCTGCCCTGCCCATGCCCATGCCCATGCCCATGCCCATGCCCATGCCCATGCCCGCCATGCCATGCCCATGCCCGCCATGCCATGCCCATGCCCGCCATGCCATGCCCATGCCATCCATGCTCATGCCCATGCCATCCATGCTCATACCCATGCCATCCATGCTCATACCCATGCCATCCATGCTCATGCCCATGCCATCCATGCTCATGCCCTTGCATGCCTTGCCCGGCCAATCACTTTTATCGCTGCATGTGCTGGTGGACGTCCTGGCAGGACAGGTGGGTTCTCTGAATCCCCTTTACACAGTGCTGTGTGGTTTCGGCTAGGCTGATGTAAGAAGTGACGGCTTCCCTGGTGTAAATACATATGTATAGTGACTGACCTAGGTCAAACTGACCTACCCTTTTCAAACAATCACCCTGGTGCAGCAGGAAATGTCTTTCCAGGGTCTGGGTACACGTGCAGGTGTACCCAGCGCTCTTGACAAGCCAGCCCCGCACACATGAACAACTCCTTGTCTAACCCGAACCCGAACCTGCCGGCAGCCATTCATATGCATGAATGATTGATGAATGGCCTCGCGTGTAGATCTGGAAATGATGCACAGTATGAGCACTACACTGTTTGATATGCTTAATCAAGAGCTTCAAACGCATCAATGATTGATGTTGATGACAAAGTGTACACACAACAACTTTGGACACATCACAAGGGCCCACATGCACCGAGCGTGCACGCTGGCATGCCATGTCAAGGATGCATGTCAGACTCCGCAGCCCCCAGGGGATGACGCCGCCCTCTGCTCAGCTACTTTAGCCCGTCTGTTTCTTCAGCGAGGCTTGCCGAATATCAGGGGCTCCAGTGCTGTTGCCGACAGAGATCTGCACGTTCAAAGGACATTTGTTAACAGTTTAGAAGGTCTGGAAAACATTAACACGTCAGGCAGCAGGACCGCGAATTTATGGTACAATCGCAGTCCAGCGATCATATGGAATCAACGTAGGGGAGCAGGAAATCATTCACAGAGCTTGCCAAGTCTTGAGGTTGATGGTGAGGTGAGCACTGACAGAAGGATCACGTGTGTGCCGCGCCTGCGTGATGGTGTGTTGCCATGGTCCGCCTCATGCATCAGTGCCATGCTAGGCAGCTGTACACGCAGTCTTGGGGTACGACTGAAAACCCGTTGCATGCACATTGCTGCGGTGCTGATACGGTGGTACTGAACACAGGCCACTGGCAGACGGATTCGACCGGCCCTTCTACCGCCGGAAGTTTCCGATGCATCAAATCCCTCAGCAAAACAACATGTAGACAGGCAAAGCCATGGGCCCGTCACGGCAAGCTTAAGCTCATCGCCTGAGGTGCCGAGGTCGGCCAATGAGGTCTAAAAAACGTTGTGTGACCGCCGGCACCCACCCTATGAGACATCCAGTCATGGGCCCGACCCTTTGCCTTTGATCAGGCTTTACGTTTCCTGTTTCTTCAATCTTCAATACAGAACTTGTGGCTCTTCCTACCTTTTCTCACGGCTTACATCTGGCTACTACCTGGGTTACCAACTGTAATACAGCGGAAGATGTATTAGTTTGCGTTGGACGTGCGGAAGCCATGGCAGCTGCGTGTGACCTACTGTATGACCTTGTTGCTTCACCCTATGACTTGGCGGCTGCATGTTTTCTTCATCAATTTTTTCTGCGTCCTTTCAAGTAGTGACGCGTTGCAAGGTGCTGCCCCTGGAACTCGGCGATGCGCTAGACCAGGCGGGTGAATGTGCTTCGAGGGGACCGGCCAATCACTTTTTGTCACTGCATATACCGGTGGATGTGCAGGACAGGTGGGCTCTCTGAATCCCCTTTACACAGTACTATGCGGTTTCGGCTAAACTGATGTAAGCCACAAGGTCAGCGAGCCAAGCTCCAGGCGGGCATCTACCCCTGCAGCCAGTGCGTGTTGCAGGGTGCACTTGCCTGAGTGTCTGACTGGCAGGTGGTGTGCCGAAAGACGTGGTTCTTTGCTGTGGGGTGCGGCCTGCTGCTCGGATGAGGGCCTCCATCTGCAAAGGAGCCAGCTCCTGGCCAGCGGTGCCGCCTGCACATACATATGACGTGCGTGTGCTCAGAGGCGGAACACTGCGGAGTCCATGGGGCAAGGAACGTTCATGTGCCTGTTAGCACCTGCACATGCGATTGGGGTTCTGAGCAGGGGTCTTGAGATGAATGGCCTGCCAGAGTCTGCAAAGCTCAGCCATCAAGAGTCTGGTTTGCAGGGCTGAAGTATCTGTGCAAAGCTCAGCCATCATGCATTATGCATCTGCCTGATTCCAGGATCATCCGTCCAGTATTCTAGTCTTAATTTGCGTTGTGCGCTCCCAGTCACCAGCCGCCTACCTGCTGCCCGCGTGATGCTCTCATTCCTGCATGGGTGGGAGGACATCACATGAATCATGTTGAGTGTAGGTTGACATTGGTTATGAATGTGGGGGCACAGCCACCACCTAAAAGGTGCAGCGTGGCAAAATGCACTGTACTGCAGCCATGTGACACAGGCTTCATGCGATGGTGGGCAGGCATAGGTCCAGGGGTGGTGCCCAGTGAGACAAGCAAAGTGCCGACGCCATGCAAAGGAAACAGGCGTGCATGGCAGCATGGTCTACACCCACATGAGCACGCCGCCCATGTCATTACAGCCTGCTGCCAGCAGCCCTGCTGCCTGCTCGGGGCCCATTTTGACCCAGGACGCCTGTATGTTGGTGATGTGAGGGTGCAGGGCCAGCCGAGCCACCGAGTGCAGCAGCACACACTCGTGTAATGTGGGTCCACGCCGCGCCACGCCCTGCGCACACACATGCACATTCCTGACTTTGGCGTTGATTGCCTGAATTGACAACAATATGACTTTGTCAATCACGCATGTGGCATACAAGGCCTTGTATGCTGGCTGACTTTGTCGTCATGCTGATGCTTTGCACAAAACCTTGCTTCAGAGGGCCTGAAACCCCTGTTGTATTGCCACCCTGGTCCGAAAACGCGGAACGCAGCAAAGCGCCTGCACATGTAGCCGATCCAAGCGGGCCACATGCTCACCGCCGCGTCCAACCCTTAACTCAGAGCATGTCTGATTTGGCCAAAACACGTTTGGTGCACAGCAACGCAGGAGCGAGGGGCCACATACTGCAGCAGGAAGGTTCCTTGGGCGTAGATTCCATTCTGATCCTACGCAATTGTAGAGTGTGCAATACCTGCCAGTCAGCGTGTCCTTCAGACACATGCATGCACCGCTTCCTGCCCCCGGCGCCCTGCCACCGACGCCCTGCCACCGGCGCGTAACTAATGCCCCTTCCGCAGGGCGGTCACCCTCTTTACATAAGACCACCTTCAATGCTCATTAGGATTGACTGTCACCTTAACCCTTCCCACCTGCAGGTACACGGGCGCCTCCATGTGCACAAAGGGCAGCGGCACGAACTCAGTGATGCCGCCCGTCTCAGCCTGCAACCAGCGCACGCCACCACAGGGCTGTCATGGAGGGACCAGAGGCTGCTGTAGCAACACCTGGAACGTTGCCCCGTGACAGGTCAGGCCGTCCTACTGCTGTTCCCGGTTCCAACTGTCAGGCTTCATATTTAGAAAGGGTGAGGAGGCGTGCTGAAGTCCATAGCACCTCCGCTAAATTAGCTGCAGGCGACACCGTGCAAATACCACCAATGCAAACTTGTTGTGCCGACGTGCCAGCTGACAAACCATCCACAACCTACAGCCACACCAGCAGGCATTCTGAGAATGGGCATGGGCATGGGCATGTTCGTGAGCTCCTGTAGAACATCCGGCCATAGAAGGACGGCCCTTGATGTGCGGCCAGGGTGTTGCTGGGCCAAACACCACCACCAACCCCAACTATACTTGAGCACTGTTCAGGCAGGTTCTAGGCAACCAACCCCAACTATACCTGAGCACTGTTCAGGCAGGTTCTAGACAACCAACCCCAACTATACCTGAGCACTGTTCAGGCAGGTTCTAGACAACCAACCCCCCGTGTGCGCCGCACCTGCAGTTCCCTGAGCGCCACCAGGTGGTTGGCCCACGCGCCCAGCCCCTCCATGTGACCGAACATGAGCGTGCTGGAGGTGCGCAGGCCCACGCGGTGCGCGGTGCGCACGACCTGACAAACCGACAACACGCACACATATTATGCACGTGCCATGAGTGTGCCTCTCCGCCTCAGCTGTGTTACAAAGCTGCGTTACAAAGAAAACAAGCATTGGCCAAGCAGTGGACGTGCCTGTTCCCACCACTCATTCTATGTCCTTGCACCGTCAACTGAGTGACATGTGATTCACATGGGTCGAGCTGATAGATGCGTGGCAATAGCTGGTAGAGATTGGACCCCAACATATTGTTAAGGTTCTAGCCCTGCCCTGCTTGCCCTGGCCTCATGCCCTGCCCCTTGTCGCCCGGCTGCAGTAAGAACTATTACAGTGGGTTACAACGTAATAAAGCATGTATTGTTCGTGATGATGCTGATGCCTACCTCAATCCACCGCTGTGTGTTTATCTTGTCCGGGCACAGCACTTCCCGCACGTCATCATCCAGCACCTCGGCTGCAGTGCCGGGCAACGAGCTCAGGCCGTGGGACCTAAGCAGGCGCAGGTACTCGTCTAAGGGCAGGCCCAGGCTCGCGGCCCCCTGGGAGGCATCAGTGAATGGAGGGCAACCAATGATTCAACGGATCAATCAATCAATGCATCGATTATTGATTGCGGTCAGTGAAGCAATGAGTGAAGCAGTATATGAATGGAGGTGCAGCACCACCTGCTCAACCCGTTCCTTGGTCCAAACAACCACAGGAACATGAACTAAGAGGCCTACTGGGCTGGGGGCAGGTGTTGGAATGGCAATCCTAACTTCGGTTGTCAACGGACCGTTCCTGCATGCTTGCCTGTAGATAACCACCACAGTGGCAACGGCATGTCGGGATTAAAGCGTTCAAGCGGCTTGGCCTGTGACCCTTAGACATGCAGAATCTTCATTCAACGCCCTGCTTCCAGTCCTCTCTCATGCTGAACCCACGTGCTCTGTCCCGTTCACCTGGTGCACTTCCAGCGGGCTGAAGGCGTGTATGTGCATGTCCGGGGCTCCCGCCTTGGCCGCGGCGAGGATATCCTGCACAGCCAGGGCGTAGCAGGCAGGGGCCGGTGCACTTTGGCATGGTGGCTCTTTTGATGAAGCTGTGTGTAGATTGGCCAGAGGCACAACCCTCAAGCAAAGCATTGCACGTTACTGCAGGACTGTCCATGAATACTGGCCGTTGATACCAGGTCCTGTGCCTCCATGTCTAGGTTTGTGCCATGGTCTGTTCGCGTAATTTGCACATGCGTATCTACTACAAATACACTCTGGCACATCCCTAGCCATGCTCTGTGACTCACCAGGTAGTGTTGGCCTGTGAAGTCCGGATGGATGCCGCCCTGCATGCACACCTGCGGACAACAGGGAAAGACAGGCTCAAGGGGCATGGATGGGCGAGTCCATCAACGTCGTTCCTATCCATGGCTATTGATCAGCTGCCGCTGACTTGCCCCTTCTTCATGTGTGCGGTACAGTGGCCACACGACGTCATGAATAGTGCCTGTCAGGTCAGGATGTGCCTCTTTGGTCATGAGCTGAACGGAAGACAGGCATGGCAGGAAACCAGCAGGACTGTCTCACGGCATGTTTGCTTGAATCATTGCTGTGTTGCAGTGCGGGCCGTTGATGCAGATGGCTTCACCGCACAAGGCCAGAGCGCCCAGGTGCCGAACTGTCACAGGGCCTCCGTATAGCGCTGTGCCTGTCTGTCTTTTTGGCAAGTGCAGCTCTCTTCCGTTCTAGGTTGCAACGTGTTTAGGCGGGAAAGGGTGGAACGACAGGTGCCAACGGATGAAGTTACGGCGTGTCTAGATTCTGAGATGTGCAGGCTTCTGACAGCGTCTGTTCCCTGTGGCCCCACGCACCTCTGTTGCGCCCCTCTCCCACGCCTCCGCCGTCCTGCGAGTTATCTCCTCCAGGGGCACCAGGTAGGCAGGGCCGCGCACAGCCTCAGAGGCCTGACAAGCACACGAAGGTGATCGACACGTACTTCAGAGAATCATAACATGATGGACCTGGTGCGGGGAGGCCCACCACGTGATGGTGAAATGGCAGGACCTGGGCAATGACCTGAAATTGGTGCTACACGACCCTTTCATGCGAGCGTCATGAACGACAGGACACCATGTGAGATGAGGGGACCCATCAAGCGCTAGAACAAAAGGCACTGTCGCACCGGCTTAACCTCATGATGAAACAAGGCATGAAATGTGCTGAACTGCAGTCCCATAATTTTGAATCACTGCAAACCCACCCGCCCACACACCTTGCCCTTACTGAATGCACAGAAGCCACACTTGAGTGTGCACACGTTCGTGTAGTTGATGTTCCGGTTCACCACCTGATGAAAGCACAACAGCAAGCAAACATGGCAACGTTGGCACGTGCACTGTCTCATCAGAATGGACGTTCACTCAAAGCATCTTAGCTTGAGCACCAGCTGGTGTAGGCGCTACAAGTAGCTGAACCAGTCAGCAGTCAACCGAGGCATAGGATGCCAGGCTGGACATAGCAGAACAAAGCGAAACCTTCTGGCTAGACTGCTGTAAGCTTATGAATCCTCACATAAGTGACGGTGTCCCCGCATGTCTTCCTGCGCAGTGCGTCCGCTGCCCCTGCCACCGCCTGTGCGTCAGCCCCCCTGGCCGCCAGCAGCCGCTCAGTGTCATGCAATGACAGGGGGTTGGAGGGACTGCCAGACTGCGCCGCCTGCATGCGTGCACACACATGCACACAACGCAACTCCTGAAGGATCGACACTGATGCATCCCTTGATCAATTCTGTGCTGCGCCCATCCAAAGTCTGACTGTCATCCTTCACATGATGAAGTTCTACAGTTCTGCCGTCACTGCTGTGCTGCGTTCTCCTCTGGCTCATGGTGGCTCTCATCACCCTTCCCGTGCGGGAAGCGAGACAAGAACACATACACATGTCGTGTCACTCTTTGTTACCTCTGTTACGAAAGGAAGCTGTCGTGATGTGCTTCAGCCTGCTATTCACGTGTTGAACTCAATACCAGGGATGTACCATGAGTCGTGACCAACCCATGACCAACGTGTTGCATGCATGATCATAACCCTGACCCTAAACCCTTAACCCTGTTCATCGCACCTGCATGACCCTGTCCAACAGTCCCCGCACGGCCGCAGACACGTGTGGCCTTGCCGCGCCCTGTAAGTCCCCTTCCCGCGACACCAGCACGCGCCACGCACGGTCCTGCCGCACACGCATGACCGGCACGCTGCTGCGGGCATCACCTTGGTGCACCAGTGCGCCTGCAGTGCTGACGTTTGGTGGGTTCTGGTGCACGTCGTTGTGTGGTGCAGTGCGGTGCACATCATTGGTGCCTTGGGGAAGCAGCCCGCCCTCTCTTCCATCCTCACTCAATTCCGGGCTCTGGGCTCCCTGACCGGCAAACCAGGTGTTCCCTGCACGCGCAGACGACGTCAGATGCTGGGCTTCCATTGGCGCCAGGCTGTCAAGGCATGTGGGGACCGGCCAATCAATTTGTCACTGCATACTGGTGGATGCAGGACAGGTGGGCCCTCTGAATTTCCTTTACACCATGCTATGCGGTTCCGGCTGTGCTGATGTAATGAGATGAAACACGTAGTGTACTGATGAGCGGATGACAGTTAAGAGACCATGTAAGAATATGATTCAAGGCAAGAAACCAACCGCTTGTCAGCCTACATATTCCTAGCCCTGCGTCCCTCACCTCTGGCCAGTCCTGATGTGTCTGCTGCCCTCAGTACCAGTGCACGCACACTCGCCTGCCCGCCCTGACCGTCCAGCCACTCGGGGCCCCGCACTGCAGGGGCTGGCGTGTGGCTGTGGGCGGGCGGACCACCATCCGCACTGGCGCCATTGAGGCCCTGCGATGCAGCACATCAACCTCCCTGTCCTCAGGCATCGGTAGAACTCAATGCTTCTTTCCCCCTTTCCCTCTTCAAAAAACACCAAAAAGTGTAGCCGGTTCGTGATCAAACTGTACTTGCGCTGTGAAATATAAGCGTCCAGTGTATCTCAGTGTCAGCCATAGATACAGCGATTAAAGGGTCACTTTGTCGCTGCATACCGGTGGATGTGTAGGACAGGTGGGCCCTCTGGATCCCCGTTGTACAGAGGTATGCGGTTCCGGCTAGAATGATGTGTTTGCCTTCTTCCCCTGCACCTGTGCGTTGTTGGGGGAGTGAGCCTCTGGTGCGTGCGCCTTGTGTGTGCCTCCCCTCAGCCCCAGGTACTTTGGGTAGACGCCCAGTCTGGGCAGCAGGTGCCAGCCCGCCTGCGCGGTGGCCGCTGCCAGCGTGTCCAGGTGCGGCCAGGCGGCCTCGGGGTTCACGTGGTCCCGGGTCACAGGGGAGATGCCGCCTGTACGTGTGTGGCATACACAGCGCACATACAACGCATAACATGCTATCAATTCATATGTAAGGTATGATTTATTTTCATCAGTCCTTGATCACCGGGGAGATGCCCCTGCAGGAGCGAATCTGCAGGGTGTGTGCAGGATTGCACAGCCCTGCACACACTCAGATCAGATGCCCTGTTGGTAATGCATGAGCGTGAGTGCAGGTCTGACAAGCGGGTTGCACGCACGGATACAGGGCCGTCTAGTGTTGCTGTGCTTGGTGACGCTACGCATGTGAAGTCAGTGACAATGTAAGGTGATGGTGTGGAACCATCATTCACGACACATTCAGAGGGCACCGTGGAACCATCGGATCAGAGAACACTCTGCATACGCGTGCTCTCAGCCTCACCCACCCCAGTCGTTTATCCCTGCCGCAAGAAGGGCCCGCCATGCCGCGCTGCGCCCGTCCCCGTCCTGCGGGCCGGGGGCCGGAGCCGCATCGTCAGCCTCAGGTGTAAGGTTGGGCGGACACTGCAAGGCAGACAAGGGGGATGGGTAGATAGGGGTAGGCAGGGGTAGACAGGGTTGACCAGGGGCAGGCGCGATAGTGGAGAAGGAGATACTGCAAAATGTAAGCAAGCAATCTCCCTGGACTTTGGTGCGGCTGCCAACGCACATGTTCCCTGCATGCCTGCCTACCAGCTGCACCATGGCACAAGCCCACCTGTGTTGCCGAGCTGTCTGATGCGGTGACGGTTCCGCCCATGGCTCTGCATACTCACAGCAGCATGGCTCGCTAACGCCCTGTATCCCTACCTGTATGCTGATGTCAGTGCCCAGTATGAGTCGGGCCGCTGCACAGCTCCAGAGCAACTCGGACAGGGCCGGCTCGGGCGACCCGGACATGGCCGTGCCGTGCTTGGCCCTGAGAGGACATGCACGATTGCTTGTGTGGGCAGGGTTGCTCAGGGGTACGCACAGGCAACGAGAAGCGAGCAGAAATTCAAGCTGACACTGGAGGACACGAGTGTAGAGTGTGTTTCATCACAGCTTACAGTACTGAAGCACTGCCAGATTTGTTGAAATAGCCCGTACACGCACAGATGCGAACCGAGCACCACAGGTCGTGCATGAAGAGGCTCCGCGTAGCTAGCCAAGACTGACGCATCTCTTGTGAACCACAGTGTTGTTGCTGCCGCCCTGCTTTCCCGCTGGCATTGTGGCACAGCGGGGCCGAGCCTCCTACCCTACACGCTGTCTTTGCATGTATTTTCACTAGAAAAGCCGTCAAATGACACCCAACGTCTGTCTGCCCCCTGCTGGCCTGAGCTGCTTGACTGAGGACTATCTATCATCTGTCAGGTCTCAGGGGCGGCTTGCCCCATACACTGACCTGAAGTTTTGCACGATGACCTCCTGTATGTGTCCGTGGCGGTCGTGCGCTGCGCGTATGGCCCGCAGCGCATGCAGCCGCTCCGCACGCGACTCGCCTAGGCCAACAAGAATACCTGGCAGGACGCGGGGAAATGCAATGGAACAGGCTCAGTGGTCAACACAGGTGGAGCAGCGGAATGACCAGTGCACTAATGCTGGCCATCAGTGCGGGTCGTCACACAGACAAGTGGCAGTGTCACATGCTGGCAGTGCCTGGCCTAGACCAATGATGCCAACGCGTTCCTTTTTGTCCTGTCTTCGTGTTGTGACGATTGGCATGCTAAGATTGGCTCCCTATGAAGGCTGCTAAGATTATGGTGACCGCAGCCAGTCGCCCTGCAAAGCCCTACTGCAAAGCGCTGCCCTGGTCGTCATGCCTTGCCTCTTCCACTGCTGTCCTGCGTGCTAGGTTGGCCTGTGGCTTAGGGTGGCTGCAACGCACAGGGTGTACATTCACTCCTCTGCCTACGGCGTCATTGAAGCCCTCCAGCCATCTTAATCTCAATCCTAGCTGCATGGCCTGTCGCCCTTGCGGCTGAAATACACAAATCCCAGCCGAGTGCCTGCGCCTGGCACTGCTGCACTCATGAGCCCGATCCTACTCCTGCCTGCCTACCTGTTGTGAATGGCACCTGTGCCCTGCCCGCCGCCTCCAACACCTCCAGCCTCACAGCCGGCTCCTTGTCCGGACAGTTGTGGTGTGCCCCGCCTGCACCAGTGACAGCAGCACTGGGTGAGAGCCATAGCATCTGCTTACAGCAGGGAAGACACAAGATGGGTATGCGTGCCATCCTGGCCGACCCGGATAGTCAAACAAACACATGCTTTGAGGCAGTTGAGAAGCGGTGGAGCGGGTAACGGAATGGCATCCCGTGCAAAGGAGTCCACACCGACCAAGACGGGACTGGCACGACGCGGCTGCAGGCACCTTTTGCAGTGTAATCACAGCGCTACCCTTCACAGTAGAACGTATGCTGACTTGCAAAGGGGAGAGGAAAGCAGTTCAGTATTGTGCCATTCGACAACTGCATCAAAAGACCACGCCAGGCTGATGTAAAGACCAACCAGAACCACACCCAGGATTGCAGAGAGCAAGTGTGTGCGCTGTCATGCCAGCCTTCACCTGGTTGCATGAGGCTGGGCGCTGTGCCCTCCAACATCAGTCCCTGGCTGGCCGACACCCGCTTGAGGCGCCGCATCCATGGCTCGTCCATCACACCGGCGTTTACCTGTCAATTGTGTGATAATACCGTGATGACACTGTACACGGATGCCTGAGCCACCTTCCATGTGTTCCACTTGTGCGACGATACAGATGTAAAACACAGAGGAACAGCACACACACACACACACACACACTCACTCTCACTCACTCACATGCGGCATGAGCCCGGTCTCCGCCATGACAAGTCCCGCTGCTGCCTCCACATACTCCAGTGTTGAGCCGTAGCCTAAGGCAGAGAGCTCGGCTGAGGCCTGGGGCCAACGCAACTCGGGCTTGTCACCTGAGAACAAGTAGCAGCAATGGGCTAGGGTCACCTGAGAACAGGTAGCATCAATGGGCTAGGGTCACCTCATGTGAGTGATTCAGTGTTTCTCCTCTCCGGTGATGCTTGCGGAAAATGCATCACATGGTGACACAACTGAAAGAAAATGCACGTGAGCGTGCTAAGCGCATGTCGGGCACTGGGACTGCGCCTGTCCCCCACTGTACTGGTTGAACTCGTGCTTTGGTGTGCTTTCAGACTTTGCCTTTTGCATTTGCATTGCACATTATCTGGCGAGTACTACTGGCCACCCACCCAGTGTGAACAGTGCCTCCGTGCAGCCCTGTTTGGCCCCCAGCCGCGCCACCTGAAGGACTTCCTCTAGGGTCATGTAGGCTCGGCGGCCGGGGCTTGGGGGGGCAGCGAACGTGCAGTATGCGCACGTGTCACGGCACAGGCGGGTTAAGGGAATGAAGACCTCTGCAACACGGACAAGAAGAATAGCACTGTTGAAGCTGCAACATGTAATGACTGCGGATAGAAGCTGTAAAGCTGACGAGGAAGTTCAACCAGTGCAGGTGACCCTTGTCATGTGAATTCACATGACTGTGGCAAAAAAAAAAGAGTCCAGGCGGGATACGTATGTGCTTTGAGCGGACCGGCCCATCACTTGTGCCGCTGCATAACCCGGTGGATGTGCAGGACAGGTGGGCTCTCTGAATCGCCTTTACACAAAGCTATGCGGTTCCGGCTAGGCTGATGTAATGTAGGTGGCATCTGAACACATGCTTCTCGTAGTCTGTGCTGCAATTGCAATGGGCAATGCACATCGCTTTTGGCTTACTATGTTCTGCCTGAATCTGCAGTGATCATGCGGTGAGCTTCTACCATGTGCTGCTCCGGCAGGCTGTGGTGCAATCCTAAGATTGTGCAGATCCCAAACTGTTGTGACGTACTTGGGGAGAAAGTGATGGCTGTGTACGCTTTGTCCCTTAGCTCTGCCGCTGCTGCCATGAGCTCTGGCAGTGGGGTTTCAAGCAAGGCCTGGTCGCTGTAAGCCGCATGGCAAGCCGTGGGAGCATGCTGACGTGCATGCACACGCCTGACCTGCAGCGCATGCACATGTGTACCACAGGCCATCGCAGGCGAACCTCAGCATGCATGGCCGAAAGTGGGAGCGCAGGCATAGATGGCCAGCAATGCTCAAGGCTGCAGGTGACGTCATGCTGTCACGCCTGTGAGATCGGGCTGTGAGTGTTATCAAAGATGGGACCGATGCTTGTGTCCACGGTCTACGGTCTACGTCACGCACTGTGACTTGTTGGCTTCTTGACGTACCTTGGACCTTGATCGCTGTACAACCTGGGCACATGCATTGGAGCCTGGATGGGTAGGCAAGAGTACGGAATGCTGCATGGCCACACAACCACAAGTTTAAACAGATAATTGATGTCAGGCCTCGAACACGTAACTAATTGGATGTCCACGGAAGTTGTTGGATGATGTCAAGCCTGCATCCGGTGTTCGCCATTTGTTCAAATTGCGGTTACTAGAGCGGTTGTGCAGCTGTGTGTCTGCGAAGTTTCGAATATGCGACTGACTAATGATGTCAGTGTCTGTTCAGTGACTGTTCAGTGACGTTAAAAAAAAAGAAGTTTGCCAGTTCTGGGACAATTTGTCACGTTCGTGCGGTGAGGCGTGTCTGTGACTGGAAATGGCGAATTGTGTTGATACTGTTCAAGTCCGGTCAGTTTGCGGGTGTCCGCCTGCCCAACAAGTGGCAGCAAATGGATCCGTTGTTCTATTGCACCTCTAACACAATGCGTCACTGACGAGGAATGACTGTGAGTCGCTGTGTCTGCGTCCGCTGGCCAGTGAGGTGCGTCTGCGTCCGTCCAAGCTACCTACCTGCTGCAGCAACATCCTTCTGCAATCGTCTGCAATCGTCACACAACTGGCGTGGAACAGAACAGCCTCTCCTTCGTATCGTCTGCAATCGTCAGAAAATTGGCGTGGAACAGAACAGCCGTTCAATCAGGTTTGCGAGGTGCGGCCCCTGGAACTCGGCGATGCGCGAGACCAGGCGGGTGAATGTGCTTCGAGGGGACCGGCCAATCACTTTTTGTCACTGCATATACCGGTGGATGTGCAGGGCAGGTGGGCTCTCTGAATCCCCTTTACACAGTACTATGCGGTTCCGGCTAGGCTGATGTAAAAATCCTTTCTCTTCCTTTGCCTGCCTTACCCCTCCCCGCAGTTGGCCTTTGTATCTTGCCTCCGCTCTCCTGAACGTATCGTAGGCATCTCTCCGCTTTCTTCTTCTTTTCTTAGCGTTGGTCAGGACTTTATCCAGCCTCGCTTCTTGGCAGGCGGCATCTAAACACATGTGGCCAAACATGTATCCGAAGCGGGTAGATTCAAGGAACTTGTCAGGTCATTTGAAGTGGCTGTAACGCTCGCGTGTCACCACTGTAACGCTATTTCGCTCGGATGTGAGGCTCTCTAATGTAAACATACGCTAGCAAGCCATTTGTGTTGTGGCCGGTTCTTACCACTGTCACACATAGGGGCAACGCGCGTTGGGGTTAGGATTTGGGAAACGCAAGCGCGACCGACTGGCACAATGGTTCTGTTTACACTTTGGCTAAGTTCAATCAATCAATACGGCGCTGTTATTCATGCAGCTACAGCGCCCAGTTGCAAGCCCATTCCAATGTGCGGTTTCTGATGTAAGAGTCGTGGTTCAGTGCATTTCGTCAACCAGCTGCACAAGACAGCGCAGCCCAACCGCCCAACTGGAACTGATACAGAGGAACAGCTATTATAAATACTCAATGCATTCAACGCCTGTTCGTCGCAATCTGGTTCCAGCACGAGCTACTTTGATGAGGACCGCATCGTGCTGGTATGCAAACTGCGGCTCATGAGTGCCCATACTCGTGTCGGCTCCCATCGCAAGCGTGCTGATTGTCGTGCCCTTGTATAACGTCACAGAGCATTGCCATTAGAACAGAAGTGGCACCCCACTCAGTTGTCCCAGGCCACCGGGATGCTGTCTCCAGACTCACTCCGAGTCACGCTCTTGCCGCCCTTGCTGCCAGCAATGCTGGTCCCAAACCGAGACTTGTACATCTCCTGATCGTCGGACACATCTGCATGCCCCTGAAGCGATGCATGCAGCCGGCCCACCATGGATGGCACCTGAGTGGCACGGCTGGTCACCGGGTCCAGGCCCTCTGGAGTCACCACGGCCGCGTCGTAGCTGGAGGGGTCGAAGGCCCCAGGCATTGAAGCAAAACGGCCGTAACCGCCGTCAGCCTGTGGTGGGCCGGACGACCTGCGGTCGCCGTTTGTTGCGACCGCTGCCAGGTAGCCCCCTGTGCTCTCACTGTACTGGCGCGCCTGCAACAGCACGTACACCAAACATAAGTTGCTGAGGACCAGATAAGTGGGGCTCTAACACAAGTGAGGCTCTGCCTCATGAGCAGCTGGTTCAAACACTTTGTTTTTGGCTGCACGGGCCAGACGTGCTACTCATGAGCATTGATTCCGCTGCCTCACCTGCAGGCTCGGCTTGCGGCTCTGTGGCACGCTGAATGACAGCTCCTGCTCTCCACCGGGCATGCTGGGCAGGGGTGCATCCAGGACTGACACACCGGCAGCGGCGTTTGCAGCCGATGATGCACGTGACGCACGCGCCTCAGACAGCTGCCGGAGGGCAGCCACCGCTGCGTCTGCACTCGCCGCTAGGCTCGCCCGCCGGCTGCCGCCCCCCGCCCTGTGCCCTGTGCTACCAGCACTGCTGGTCGACCCTGCACGGATCTTTGCCTCGCCCCCCACTGCGGGCGAGCGAGGTTCAGCCCCTCCCATGGAGCTCAGCGGGCTGCCCAGCGTGCCCCGAGCCACGCCGGTCACTGACTGTTCCTCGTCGCCGGCAGACATCAACACACTCCCATGCGCACTGCTAGCTCCGTATGCGCTGGTCTCACTTGCGCCAGTCACACGCCTGCTGTTCTCCATGTGCATGGGCGGCGCACCGCCTGAAGAGGGGGTCATGGTGGTGCGGGTGCTGCGCATGTAGGTGCTGTCGTCGTACGCGTGAGGTGCGTCCAAGCCTGGGGCATCATGCAAAACCTGCACGCAAGCAGAGCCTCACAGGTCACAGCCAGCACCTTGCACGTCCAAAGTAAGGCAGCGAGTCGCAGCACTTATCAGCAGCCTGTTTGGCATGGCTAGACGGCTCTGCCTTGCCTGGTCACCTGCACTCTGACACCATCCATCCGAGCTTGCCATGTGGCTTCAGAGATGTGCGTTTCTGCCTATCTGCCCATCGGACATGGCCCCAGTCAGCCGGCCAGGCAATCCAACCATCGTCGGAGATTGCCAAGCACAATCTGATATTCAGGGTTGTTCAACGTTTTTCAACGCACCCTGTGTAGTAGTCTAAGGCACTCAAGCAGCCATCCCACAATGGGCACGTATACAGCCTACCCTACCTTGCCCTGTCCTGGTCCACCCCACTCCTCACCTGACCCGTCACATCCTCCGCAGCCTCGCCCTCCTCGCCCTCCTGCACCCTGTCCAGCTGCAGGTGCCGCTGCAGCACCTCCAGCCCCGCGTGCCATTCAACCTCAGGGCTCAGCTCCGGGGGGGCGGGCCGGCCGCCGGAAAGAGTGGACTGGCGGCGGCTGGAGAGGGCCGAGGGCAGAGAGGTGCCGCCAGACGAGGGCGCAGCAGACAGACTGCCTTCAACTGCGGCACGCACACCGGTGATCAAACGGGCTGCATCCAACACAATCTCTGATCGTAGGTTCTGCTTATCGATGTTTGAAGAGCATGACTGAAACACACGATGACTGACACAGGTAGGGTCAAGAGTGGCAAAAGAGGCAAAGCGGCTGTTGCGAGCCCTAAATTGTGATGGCACAGCTGCCAGCATGCAAGGATCCGAAGCCACCCACCATGTCCTGCCCTGTCCCTGTCGCGCTCGGCATCCAGTGCCATCTGCTCGTATGCCGCTGCGTGCTCGGGCCCGCCCAGCACCGCCTTGAGGCTCATGCGTGACATGCGGCCCTGGCGCATCAACTGCTCCTCGACGGCACCCTGCAGGGAAACCACGCGATAAGCCCTTGAACACGTGATGCAACGTCAACCTTCCGTGTATGCCATCATGCCTCAGATGCAGGCACCCTTGGCCATGCTGACAGCATCAGCCTGCTCACATGCCGGCTCGGGCCATCCCGTGGTAGGGACGTGCTGGGGCGATTGGCACTGCCCCCTGGCCAACAGATGTGGCCGTGGCTGCTGATTCTTTTAGGTATAAAATTTACCGGCCTGCGTTTGAGTACTCGCAAAACGAAATGCACGCTCACTAACAGACGGCTTGACCCTCCAGGTGCAGTCACCCTTAGATGCATGGTCACCTGGCTGAATGCAGAAAGAATGGTAGAAGTAATGGTACATGCAGCTCACCTGGCTGGATGCCGTGTTCTCAGCACGCCTGGCCTGCCCTCCTGCTCCATGGCTCTGCTCCATGTAGGGGTGTGCCCTCAGCTCCAGGAGCCGCTCCAGCTGCGCGCGGGCCAACCGGTCGGCGGCGTCCTCCGCGGCCCGCAGGCGGGAGGCGGCCTCAGAGCCCAACTCCTCGATCTGTGGGCAGGGATACAGCGTTGTGATGTGGCTCCTGTTGTTGCTAAAACGTGTCCCGCTGCTCACCTGATCACCCTCACCAAGAAAGAAGAAAGGCGGAATGGCAGTGCTATGCGGTTCCGGCTAGGCTGATGTAATACAGGCTGGAAATCAGGACGAAGCAGAACAGCTGAGGTTAAGGAGATGAAGGTTGAAACGCTTGCCACACCGCAGCGCACCTGTCTTGAGAGTGTCTGCGCCGCCAGCGCGTCTGCCAGCTGCTGTGCCCGCGCCTCCGCCAGGTCGGCCCGGGCGGCGGTCAGCGCCTTCTGGAGCACGTCGATGCTGCCCTGGGTCACGCTCACCTGCAAGGCAAGGGAACAGGACGGTGTGGGGCGAGCAGGTTGCATCGGAGGCAGAGCTCAATGGCAATGCGGGTGGGTGGGGGTGCGCCAAACACCAGCACACAAGAAGCAGCGCAAGCAGTAGACTGGCACGAACATTGGACACTGACTGGCATAGTCACTGCATAAGTGGGATTCGGGTGCTTTAGAGTACACAGCGCTGCCAGGCTGGAGGCAAAGGGGGTGCAAGCTGTGTCACACCTAAACCAGTAGCAATCGCTGTCTGCTTCTGGTGGCATGCAAGCACATCCCTCGCCCTTCACACCTCTGCATTCCTCCATCTGTTCATTGTGTGTATGCATACCAATTACAACAGGGAGTTGCATCCGGACCTGACCCCCACACACCTGCAGCCTGAGCCTGCGGCATGCATCTCGCTCCATGGACAGTTCGTCGGCCGTGGCGGCATGCGTGGAGCGGACAGTCCGAGACTCCTCGGTAGCCTCCTGTGGCGGCAATATCAATGCACAAGTTCGCCATAATGTCATTTTACTACTAGTTTGGCTAGGGTAGTAAATGCCAGTGTTCCACGCCTGGTTAGACAACTAGACGCATTTCCCGCTCACCCTTAGGCGCGCCTCAGCTGCGGTCAGACGGGCTTGTGCGTCCTTGAGCTGCTTCTCAATCTGCTGGGCCCTGGAAGCACATGCCAGCAACGGACACAGTACAGGTCAGCCTTTTGTCAGGCAACAACAGTTTGTGACACCTACAGGGCAGCAACGTGTTGGGTGCTGGCAACAGCAGGAGTTGCCGACAACACATTTGATGCTAGCCAAAGGAGCTGTGAGAACTGTCTAAATGAATTGAACGCTGCCCTGTAAACCGATTGTGTTTCTTCGTGCCTTCCAGCCTGTCTTTCCGCCTTGTACCTTTCTACTCGGGATACATCAGGGTGTGTCAGGGTGGTACACACATCCCACCCCATGTCTTTTCACAGCTGCCCTGCTGTAAACAGTTGTCCCTACCTGTGCGTTGCCTCCGCTATCTCGTTGGCGTGCACAGTGTGTGTTCGGTTGATCTGCTGCTTGAGGGTTGTCAGCTCGGCCCGCACCACCTCCAGTGAGCCCGACAGCTCCTGGCGCTCGCCGCGCTCCTGGGCCAGGGCCTGAGGGGATGGCAGACAAGCGGACACACGTACATGGAAGGCACACGTGGATAGGACAGGGATAGATAGATTGATATGACGTGGTGACGGAAGGGTTAGTGACAGGAGCGTAACACAGCGCATAGAACAAAGGCCTGAGGTGACAGCACTCCTGACCTAAGAGGAGTGACTGGCATGCGCGCACTGTCAGGCGATGGCACAGGTCTGCAACACAACTAGACCGGAGATCCCAGCCCGCCCACATGTGCCATCATTGACCTGAAGTATTTTGCCTCTGCTTCCTCTTGCCTTCCACTCTGACTTGATGAGAGGTGTTGACCAGTCAGCTCTGGCGTTCACTAACCTTGCGCCACTGGTTGGCCAGAGCCACTGGGATGCCGCCGCCCCCGGTGCCCGCGCCCCATGCCATGTCCGCCACCGCCACCACAGCCACCTGGTTCGCCGCGCCATGGGGCAGTTCGGACTTCAGGGTTAGGCTCTCGACTGCACAGCACAGCAAATCACAGGTCAGAGGCAACTTGTACTTGTCTGATGAAACGGTCGTAT
>QAXH01003974.1:0-10396 GCA_004335635.1 Chloromonas sp. AAM2 | reverse complement strand
TTACAGATAGGATCGATCCTGCATGGCATCTGCCTGGATGATTGCACATTTACCGTGCCGGTGGGTGTTGGTCTCTCCTACAGTGTTGACCCTACAGTGTTGACCCTATTCTTGGCTGGTGCAGGAAGTGGACCGCGTGCTGGGCTGAGCCATGCCAGCACAACCACCACACCATGCCGGCACATTACGGGGGGCATCGTCCGAACCTGCTGGCAACAAGTTCTGCTAGTAGTTAACTCGGAGATGGGTTCTCGGGTGTGACCTACATTAGGCGGCATGTGTCTAGTGCCCAATGAAGAGCTGCGGCTGTCTCAGTCGGGGGTGGAGGGCTTGGCTACCTCCCCAAGGAGGCGGATGGCCAGTAGCCTTCACCAGTAAAAAAAAAGTAGCTTTGAGACTGTATGAACTGATAACTCTTTATTACTCTTCAGTGCCTTTAGTATTGCTCTTGGTGCTTTTGGTGCTTATAATCAACCTACACTACGTTTGCCTTGAGTATTGTTACTGAGATTGGGTTGTTACTTAAGTGCTTTAGAGGCAACTGCTACCTACTCCAGTGCTGCTTTAAAGGCAGGCAGTCAGGGGGACAGGGTTGAAATTGGTACACCTGTCTAACTGAATTGCACAGATGATACCAATGCTGACGCGCTGGGCAAGAGCGCGTAAAAAAAAAGTTTGCCAGTTCTGGGACAGTTTGTGTGAATAGGTCTGTAATACCGCTAGAAACCATTGTGTGTCAGCAAAGCATGTGTATATGTGTCATTTTTTGGCGTATCTTGCTGTGACTGCAGAGCAGTATACCTTGTATGGCACCATCCTGGGTGGGCTAGGCTACAGCGCACGGTCATTCTGGCGTGCGCATATGGTGATGAAGTCATCGCATGAGCCCGACCCTGTCAAGGCAGTAAGTGTCTTGGGCCTGCAGCCACGAAATGTAACAACAACAACCACGACAGCAACACTCATTGCACCCCAGCCAGACTCAGACTCAGACTCCTGCATACCCTCCCGCAGCGGCGCCCAGCGTGGCGCTAGTCCCTGCACCCTTGGCTCCCCTAGCCTGGCCATCAGAGCATCTATCCTGTATGCACCGCTCTTGACGGTGTTCATCGGCAGGTCATAGTCGCCGAGGATGGTGTCTTCAGCTGCTGTGGCATCCGAGCTGGTCTTGTAGCCAAGCACCGTCAGGTGCATGCTCTTGCCCATATTTATCTGCGCGCTCGTCACATGCATTGTTACAGCCATGTCATTTGAGGCCCCACACTCAGATGCAGGCTTCAGGCAGCTTCACTGACAATCATTCCACAGCGACAGCAGTCAATCATGCTGGCTGTCACAGAAGACATTTACCTGCATGTATGCCATGCATGAACCCTTGCGGTTGGGCGCATGAGCTGTATATGAGCCAAAGGAGGCCCAGTCGAAAATGGCACTGGTAGGCTGGCCAAACCCTGTATAGTTACATAGGCGCGCGAGCCTCCCACAGCCCACGTACACCGGGATGACACAATTGTCGTGCACCACGCTCCAAACGTAGCACATGTATGGTCTTGGGCATGCGCGATTGGAGTGAGGCCATTAAAGTGAGGCCAAACTAAGCCCAAAGGAAAAAATGCTGTACAATTGTATGCCGGCTTTGTGTAGGGGTGATGACGAGGTACACAATGCGGGATTCTGATTCCGTAGGACCGGTTGAAAATTGAGACCATAGAGCACGGGAGAAACGAGCGAGCAAAGGCAGGCCACCAAACTGAACCGCTGTGTACCACAAGCTGACTATGAAGCACAGCGGAATGGTGGTGCTGATGACGATGAGTAACACAATCGCACGCTTCTGACCAGCCGTGAGTAAGAAAAACACCAGATGGGAAGTTCAAGAGTGTGAAGCACAGGAGACAGACAAGCAAGCAAAGGCAGGCCGACAAGCTAGATGAGGTTCAGCTTTATAGGATGCCAGGTGGCTGTGCAAGACAGTCCAGGCCAACACCCTGCCGCGCCTGTATGTGTGACTACATGCATGTGCAGCATGGCCACTGCACAACCCAAGATGCTCATCAACGTATGGCATCGTACGCAACAGATGTAGATTAGGCACTCAACTCGAGCATGCGTGAAACCATCATATCAACCCAGAACTTTAATTGCATTCTCACTGCAAACCTAGCATGAGCCGTGGCTGCGAAATCATAACCATATCATGTGCAAGTCTAGCCTGCAGCTTACGACCAAAACAATTCGTGTGCTTTCTCGTGCTAGATACTAACCTTATCATGCGTGCATGGTAATGATTGAAAATGTTGCCACCCTTCCAGCTACAGCATCCAGCTCAAGTAAACAGTATCGTGTATTTATAACATGTGATCACGCAGTCAGTGAGTGGCACCTAGATTAAAAATGACCACCAGATTTACCATTGTCATCTTCTTGCACGCTACTATACAAAACAACTCAGCAGTCAGATACACCAGATGCGGCCACTCATGTGTGCAGCTAGGTTTAAATCACAAGAGGGGAGGGATTCCAACCCGTCCAACCTACATGTGAAGGGGATTGCGACACACCAGGTGGCCAATCCCCCGAGGTGCTATCCTGACGGACAGAGGGGAGGTAGTGACGTGGAAATATGAACCAGTGGGACGAATCGGCCAGTTGTCAGCAACACAAATCCACCACCACGCAGGCCACCTTATGCCAGCAATTCAGCTGACAACCTTGTGACATCTTCATAGCCTCAAATATGTGGGGCCTGAAAATATGTAAATGGTTCAATGTTCATCGTCTCTCAAATGCCCTGCCTCCAAATCAAACCGTTCCAAATTCTTCCAGATTCAGACACGCCGGCGAGACACATGCCTGTCACATGCTCCATGTGTCTATGCAGTCACAGCCGTCACATGCCTGTCACAAAAAGCTTGTTGGGTGGAGTGGGTTATCCCTTCATCTCATCCCTATGTGCCGGTTCTAGCAGCCACACCACAGCATCTACCAACATGTTGCACCACAACACATGCCAGTCTCACACCATTGCATAGGGGTGCAAGCGGTGAGTTTTGAGGTGGCCGAACCGGGGGGTGGCAAGCAAGCAGGCAAGGTGCCATCAGGTATGCGCATGGAACTGCCCAGCAAGGCAGCAGCTCTGTCTCGGGGAATTCACCGCCCGTCAATGACCTCAATTGGAGAGTGTGGAAAGTTGCTCCGTTCAAGTTAAGCAGGTAATATAAAGCATTGTTTTAAGAGAGGTTATAAGTCGTAACAAGGTTAGGGTACAGAATGTGCTCTAGGGATGTTTTTTATCCAAAAAACTGTCCCAGTGGTAAAATCCTGTCGTCCAGTGGTGGCATCCTGTCCAAATGTCCACACATCTCAGACATGTCAGTCACACCACCCAAAAAACTGTCCCAGAACTGGCAAACTTCTTTGTTTTTGCTCCTATGTGCCTATCAGCATCCATGCGCCTCTTAGGCGTTGAAAGTGGTAACATGACTACCAGCGGTCACATGCCTACCAGCGGTCAGTGTCTATGTCTTGCAGTATGCTGGCCATGCTCCTAGCCCGTTTGCAGGCGGCCTGGGACCTTGAGGCATGGGCAGCGAGCCTGGCTTGGTACTCAGCACTTGTCAGAGCTGAGCGTGTGACTGAGTTTGCAGCAGCAGCAGCAGCAGCAGCAGCAGCAGCCACATGTGTTGGGGCACCAGTAGCGGCAGTGGCTGCTTGTGCAAGTGGCAGGTTGTTACTTGGCAGAGATGCACGGGCTGACGGTAGCTCCGCTGGGGAAGGTGATGCACGTGCCCTCAATAAGTCAGTTGGAGCAGGTGATGCACGTGCCATTGGTAAATTAGTTGGAGCAGGTGATGCACATGCCACTGGTAGGTCAGTTGGAGCAGGTGTTGCACATGCCAGTGGTAAGTCAGTTGGAGCAGGTGATGCACATGCCACTTGTAAGTCAGTTAGAGCAGGTGTTGCACATGCCACTGGTAAGTCAGTTGAAGCAGGTGATGCACGTGCCACTGGAGGTTGAGCTGCATAAGCCGTTACTGGCGGGTCCGCGGGGGCAGCTAAGCCAGCTGCGGCAGATGATGCAGTTGCTATGGAAGGCTGACTAATCGCTGGAACCACACGTGCCTCTGGTGAGTCAGCTGCAGCGCTTGATGCACGTGTCAGGGATAAGTCGGCTGGGACAGGTGATGCACGTGTCAGTGAAGGGCTGGGAGAGGCACGAGACAGGCGTTTGGCAGGTGGTTCGGCAACAGTACTGCCAGGAACTGGTCGCTTGTAGGAGCGCTGATGGTCTGCTGCCTCCCCTTGTCGCCCCAGCAGCAGAGCAGCCTCCACCTCCTGCTGCCGTGCAGCCTTCAGCTGCCGTTCAGCTGCCTCATAACTGGCCCAGCCAGCCTTCAGCTGCTGCACCTGCTGGGCAGCTTCCGCCGCTGCCGCGGCTGCTGCTCTTTGCTGGTCCTCTGCCGCCTGCAGCTTACCCTTGTCTGCCCGCTGGCTTCCTTCCAGCTCCTTCACCAAAGCGAGGCAATGTGTCAGCTGCACAGCTGCTTGTTCGTGCTGCTGAAGGTTGCTCAGCTGTGTTCTCAGTAGCGCTGCTTCCTGCTCGGCTGCCTTCTTCATTGCTTCCGCTTTCTCGCAGGCCTCCTGTGCAGCCCTGGCTTGCTGCTGCGCTTCTAGAACGCCAGCCTGATTCTGGATTGTCTCGGTTGCCTGGTGATTCATATCGTCCAGCTGTGCAATGTCAGTGTTGGCTTGCCCCTTTGCCATGTTTGCCGCTCGTGTCATGAGCGCCAACTGCGCAGCAGTAATGGTGGCCTGATGCTTTGCCTCGTTCAGCTGGCGCGTCATATCTTCCAGCTTAGCAGCGCTAGCAGTGGTCTGCTGCTTTGCCCTGCGTGCTTCAGACGTCATACTTGCCAACTGTGCGGCGGTCACACTCGCCTGTTGCTTTAATACCATCTCCCGCCGCTCTGCGGCTTCCATCTTCTGAATAACCGACTCAACCAACTGCTCCTGCTGTGTTGTGTGCTGCTGCAGCTTGGTGTTTAAAGCCTGTACGCCTTTCAGCCTATCTGCCGTTTCATTGTGGCTGTGTTGCAGCTCGGATAGTTGGCTATCCCGTAGGGTGGCCTGCTGCTGAGCGGTTTTCAGCTGCTGCTGGGCCTCGGCTGTCTGCTGCTGAGCGGCGGCCACTTGAAGCTTCATATCCGACACCTGCAGTGACAAAGCAACACAAGGTTTTGGAAGAGGTGGAAGGCTTTGTATGTCGTTGTTTGTGCTTGAGATGCAGCGGTGACCAGTAGGTTGCCAGCACTTTTCCATACTCCCTTCTCCCTCAAAATCAGGCCGCGTGAACAACAACAGTTGATGACCCTATTCGTGCCCCATGCAACTCAAGCCTTCATTTGTTTTCTTGTTTGTTTGCCTGACAACCTCTTACCCTCTGTCACTATGACTCTCCCCCCATCTTTACCTCCCTCATCAATCAAACTTGGCCATTGTGATGTTGCACCAATGGTCCAATTGGGCCACTTGCACCTTCAGCATTACTGTACTGACTGTACTGTACTGTACTGACTGTAACGAGGAATATGGCCTCACCTGCTTAGCCTTGCCCTTCTTGCTAATCGTTCTGGTCAGGTTCAGTGTCAGAGTTCTGTTGTTGTACATGCGCTTGAATTCCGTCAAAGCTCGCTTGCTGCGACCAACGTGCTCCTTTAGTTTTGTCACTCTCTCACTCCATTGAGTCTCCTTCTCACTCCACTGAGTCTCCTTCTCACTCCATTTTGACTCGAGAGCGGCCTTGGACTCTAGCAAGGACTCCAACTGTTGGCGCAAGTCCTGCGGTATAGGCCGACGAAAGTGAAGGTGAAGCATGCTGCAAGCAGTGGGCGCTGTGTGAAGAAGCATGATGCAATCAAGAATTAAATAATTGCCACTAACTACGGAGTCAACTGCGGCAACTGTTGTGCAATCCTCGGTTGCCTCACATCATGTTTTCAACTGCCAACACTGCCATCTCAATAGGGTGCGGGGCATTCTGGAAGCAATGAGATGGGCACCAACAGGCACAAGGCTAGCATGAATTAAAGAGGCCAACATGGACTTGCCTATAAAATGCACTTGCTGCCTAAGTAGGCAGCCAGGGTTACAAAACATGTGCAAACTGGGATTGGATGCGCCCAGGCCTTGGACCCTTGAAAGATTCAACTGCTGCATGGCGCACAGGTTCTTGTCATTGGTGAAAATTCCTCCTCTGTTATTGCTCCTGTTTGATTTGCTTAATTCGCTTGTTGCGGCGTAAGCATTAGCTGCTCACCTGAAGTTCTGCAGCAACCTTGTCAGCTGCATGTTTTTGATCTGCGTCCACCTGCCGGGCAGCTTCTGCTGCCGCCTGCTGCACATGAGTCAGCTCCTCACGTGCCGCCTGCAGCTGCTGGCTGGCTTCCACAGCCGCCTGCTGGGCTGAAGCTGCCTGCTGCTGTGCAGTTGCCACGTGCTGGGCAGCTTCCGTGGCTGAGCAGTGCTGCCTTGCCATGCACTGCTCTGTAGCCTTCAACTGCTGGGTAGCTACATCTGCCGCCTGTTTCTGCTGTGTTGTCAGCTGCCTGGCAGCTGCTAGCTTCTTCGCAGCTTCTGCCACTGCCTGCTTGCATGAGGCCTCAGCTGCCTGCCTCTCCTGCTCCATCTCCTGCTGCAGACGCCCAACCATTGCCTGGCTGCCTCTCAGCTGCACCTCTGTCTCTTCATGCTCACGTTGCAACTGTAGCAGTTGTTTCTTGTAGATGCTGCACTCTGCCCTGGCCCTTTGCTGTGCAGCCTCTTGTGCAGTCCTGGCCTGTTGATTGGCCTCGGCTGCCTGCCTTGACATGTCTGCCAGCTGTGCTGCGGTGGCAGCGGCATGCTGTTCTGCTGATAAGGCATGGAGTTCAGCTGCATGGGTGGCCTCATGAGCAGTGTGCACAGACGCCTTGAGTTGCAAAATAATCTCGTCAAGCCTGGGATCATGCAACGCAGGGTTTTGCACAGTAATCAATGCATGGCACAGCCTTAGTGCGTACAGCAAGTCAGTAACGCCCTGCAACAAGGGGCGTCAGAATCAGAAAGATTGGATGATTTTGACACACTTGGAAATTGGATTGCAATCGCAAGGGCATGCAGTAGAATGCATGGCTGAGCAAACGAAAACGCTCAGCATACTCTTGTGAGGCCTGGCATGCACTACACACAACCAAAATACGGTAGTGGTTTGGTTTGGGTGATATAGGCCAAAATGGTGAGCACTGACAGGAAATCACTACAAATCCTCTGCATGGATGAGTGTTGCTCCAGTCTGCATGCTCTTGCCAAGTTCAATTCTAGCTCTGGCCATGATACTTAACTTGTTGCTGGCATCATGCTCAGCAGGACTGTCACATGGCTTGGCAACCACATTTCCTACCTCTGGAACTCTTTATCATCCAGCTCTTGAATTTTTTGAATCTCATCGTGCTGCTCCTGGAATTTTTGTTTCTCGCGGCCAAGCTCCTGCGTCAAAGCAGCAATCTGCGTGCAGTGCGGAGAGACTTTTGAGCCAAAATTGCCAACTCGGTTATGACGTTGAGCAACAAGGGTTTGTACTGTCCAGATAAGCCGCATGTGGCAGGGATTTAAAAGGAATGTCTGTCCTTTTTGTGAAGATGGCTCAGAGCCTTCTCAGCAGGAGCATCACGCACTCGCTGAAGCAGGAATCGGTGCCTGTCCCATTCGGGATCCGCGGGTGCGCCCAGCTGCATAGTTCCTGCGCAAGTATCTCCCAGTGTCAGCTACCCGTAGCACATACATACATACATACATAAGTGGCAGAGTGTAGGCATCGGCCATTCAGGTGGAAGCGCTGACGATCCAGGCGGTCCGCGTTACAGGCCGGTTGAAGGCGTTTGTGAAGATGCAAGCGTACACCTGGCATCACTCTGACCATGTCCTGCACAACCCCATCGGTAACTACTTTATCATTTGTACGATGGATGATTGCCGGCCCAAAGAGAAGACTCGTCTTGTAGACTCAACATCTTGCCATTCAGTTGGAATGACCATGCAGCAGTGCTTACAAGGAGGGAGTGCACACCATGTAGCAACTAATCGTCATGGATTCGGCCGCCTTATGCAAAATAGCGCGACACTTCAACACGGCCACCAAATTCTTGCGCGGGCAGAACCAGCTTATTTCTGCAGGGACTTGACCATGACCGTGTTTACTGTCAAGTACTCTTGCTTGTATTGTACGTCTCAGTAGCATTCATGTCCAGATGAAGCCAGTGATGGCCAGAGAGCATCGGTCGAACATCTTGCCATTCAGTTGACCAGTGTATGCAGCAGTGTATAAACAAAACGCACTGCACGTCAACAAACCTTTCAATGATTAAAAGTGTCTTCAAACGTTTCTTCAGCCCCTTGTCTCCTTACCCTACCCTACCCTACCCTACCCTACCCTACATGGCCTCCTGTTGAGTTTGCTCATCCAAGTCCTCCAGCTCTGCTTGCATGTGTGTGGTAGCCAGCCGCATGCTGTACCGCGATAGAATGTCCAGACACCCGCCTGTGCCACCCAGCACAACACCACCCGGGGCCAAGATCTGCTGTTTCTGACCCTGTTGTCCGGAATGAGCTGCTGGCTGCTGGGGAGCGCTCAGCACGTCGAGGGCAAGCACTGAAGTCAGCTGGGGTGCGAGGTCGTGCGAGGAAATCAGCTCTCCAGAAAAGGTGTACCTGCAGGCAGCAGGTCGGGTGTTGAAAACAGCTTTGTTATCAACTGCTACTTTCAGTTGTGGTGTTCAGCATCCTCCAACTACAAAAGATCCTACTCCTACTAAAAACAAAGTGTGGCGGTCAGGAGCGCCGTCAGCCAGCGTGGAGGTAAGTGTAGTGCACACATGTAACGCACATGATTCTGAGGTTGCAAGAGGTGGTGGTGGTGGAGGTGCAGACGGGCTGGGGTGGGCATCGTCCTATTGCAGCAGATGGCTAGAAGCTGGGTACATAGGAACAGGTCCTAAGGCCAGCGCGCACCTGACTATGTGTGGTTGGTCGGTTGGTCAGCCGTTCGACCTCAGCACAAGATTCAGCGTGAACTCACAAAACAGACATGTGTGTTTGTCGCTGACTGCAATACAGGATCCATGGCCACGGGCAAAGACGGCAAGGGCGGCGGGCCCAAGCGTGGCTACTGCAACCGATGCACCGCTGAGCAGGGCATCTTGATCACCATGCTGGAGTACCCGTACCCCGAGGACCAGAAAGGGTACCAGAGACAGAAGACAGCCGACAGTAGGGCGGTGACCAGGCTGTTGGCTGCTGCAGGCTTGAGGGCCCACTAAACTAGACGTCATGGAGATGTTTGGGCGCCAATGGTGTGCCAATCGTGTGCTGCCAGTTTGGCATCTCCAGTTTTCAGAACAGGGTGTTTGAACACTAGAATGGGCAGCCAGACTTGCTTCAGCGCACAACTGATCTCGACTTAACTCACATGACTGGGACTGGATTGGATGGGTTACTAATGGATGGCTGGGTTACTATTCTGTGATTTTGTGATTTTGTTGATTTCTGTCCTTTTCTGCGTTGATTTCGTTGATTGATCGCCAAGATTGATCGCCAATTTTGCTAGCCAAGTTACTGTAACTAGAGTGTCATAATGTCCTGCCTCCCTGACTAGCCCTGGACCCAGGTTTCCCTGCTGCCACACTGACCCCAGTGTTGTTCCAGGAAACTGTCCCAGAACTGGCAAACATCTTTTTTTTTCTCGTTGTATCTCTCTTATTTGTAACTAGTAGGCCATTGGTGTGCGTTGCACATGCTGACAGATGCTATGCTTGACTTGGGACGACTGTTGGCATGAAAGAAGGGTGTAGACCACAGGCAACCAACCAACCGACCAACTAACCAATCACAGAACCGATTACCTGTACAGTGTAGGTGTGTTTCCTGCCACGAGTACCTCCCCCGGCAATGTACCAAGGACCTGCGGGGTCGGATCACACAAGCAGTCAGGTCAGGAGCAGGCTGAGTCAGTTCATACACATCCTACGGACAGATCAGGTGTGTACAGAACAGATCAGGTGCGTACAGAACAGATCAGGTCACACGGACAGGTGTGAGCGTTTGACATGGGGCGCGCCTTCCCAGGCCCTGAGCACATGCCTGACCTCTGGTGTCCTCCTCTGGCGCCGGGTGTCAGGACGCGAATCAAGCGCAGAGCAACCATGGATGCTTTGGTGTGTGGTGCAAAGCACGCATGTTGGTCAATGTGCTGACCACACAACCTGTGCACAGTTCTATGCGCTAACGCACAGGATCAGTATTTACAAAGTCACGGACTTGAAGGCCAGAAGAGGGCCGGAAGCCAGAGCCCTTGACAGTACCA
>QAXH01003963.1:0-11279 GCA_004335635.1 Chloromonas sp. AAM2 | reverse complement strand
CACACCAACTGCTCCAGAACTGGGAGTCCCAGAATTGTCCCAGAACTGGCAAACTTCTTTTTTTTTGTCCCTGTGCGCTTGCACACCATCCTATTGCCATCCTGCTTGTTAGGCCTGCCTGCACAGTGAATCAGCTGTGCTCAATTTATAGCATAGATTCCTGGGCTCAATATGTAGCATAGACTCCTGGGCTCGATATATAGCATTACAGACACGTACACATGTTCCAACAGATGTACGTGGGTAGGCTCGCTAGGAGTGTCTGGCTGGGCCATCTCCGGTTCGTGCGCAGAGCGTTGCGACGACCTTGAAATGCTTGGAATACTTGTCTGGAGGCGTCTTTACCCGATCCAATCCAGGTGAGCGCGGGGGGAGGGCATGCGACAGCACCTCGGACTGCGACAGCACATCGCATAGTCATGGACACATAGCACAGCGTGGGCAACCCACAGCAGGAGCCAGCAACAGGCTGCCTACGACATTCGGTCTGCCACAACGTGACCCGGCCACAGGAGCACCATGTGATGTGCTCACTGCATGGCCATACTGCAGGCCATACTGCAGGCCATACTGCAGGCCATACTGCAGGCCATACTGCAGGCCGTCAACAAAAGGAAACGGGGCGAGGAAAAGGACGAGAAGGAGGAGGCTCTGGTGTGTGACGTTTGTATCAGATGTGTGATGTCTACGGACAGAGGACATGCATGCTGTTCCATAACACAGCACAGCCTCAACACAATACATTCGTGATGCAGAGGCATCAGTTCCTGCTCGAGGAGCAGTTCAACTCCAGGACACAGAAGGCGCTAGCTGTTAAGAGTCTACGACAGCTGAAAGATAAGGGCATCCGGCGGGTGACCCTGTACAGGCTGATCCCAGACTCTACCGCTGGAACTGACCCTCGCGCAGACGGGTGCATCAACTTGGGCAATTCCAGCTTCGAGTGGTATCCATTCGCCAATGACCATCGCAACCCGCATCCACGTTTGTACTTCCCCGTTGACCACAATCAGCCCGACGTACCTAAGGTGTGCACAGCCGCAGCCTGCACTCATTCACTCACTCGCTCACCCCCATATTCAACCAGCTGCCATTGCAACATGCAAACTTTGATTCACCCAGGCATTGTGTTGGCTTCCCCACATGCAGCAACATGTGTGTCGCTTTCCGCTTGCTGCAGGGCTTCAAGGTGCAACAGGTACAAGCCAAGGTGACTCGCATGCTGCGGCATTGGTTTCCAATCAGCAACCCGGAGGACGGATTCTATGTCCACCCCACCCCTGGGTGCAAGGTTGAGCGTCGGTGAGAGGTTGTTTAAAGCGCCTAGTAGACCATATATGGCTGTTGCTGTTGCTGTTGCTGTTTGCTGTTGCCTTTTGAGGTGCTTTGTGTTGATACTATATATGCAAGGTACGCTAGCACGAAGGCGATTGCCCGGACAGCGATGACGAGGTTACGCAGCCTGCTGCGGTGCAGTACGGAACCGGTGACACCCGCGTCCCTTGGAAAGTGAGTAGGTGTATCGTGGGGAAATGGAACGAAGCGAACGAACTGTAAAAGTCCTGCGGATAGCAACAGACCAGAGGTCACTCGTTCTCTGGATCCAGTGGGTACTCAAAACCCTTGTGCTCCATTTCCCGAGAGTTGCGCAAACGACCACACAGTCGAGGTCACACAGCTGTGGCAGTAGGTCGCAGCACTTTGTGTATATTACCTATCCTGCTGCGTATAGCCAGCATATAGCCAGCGCAGCATGCGAAACAACATGCGAAACATCACAAAAGTCGTCGTGGCTGGTTGGCAGACAACCGTGGTGTTGTTATAGTGTATACTTTTCATGCTCACGCAGGACGCTGATGGCACCATCCACTCAGTATGGATCTGTGACATCATGCCCGCCGCAGCAGTTGCCTGCGCGGGCACACCAACTCCGGACAAGGTCCACAAAGCATGACAAGAGAGTCAGTGAATCAAATCGCAATGGAGAATGGCACAACCGATGCCGATAGCGGCTTGACAAACACGAACCAAGGGCACAAAACGCCTGCACGCATTTGAATGCAACTTGCTGCACAGGGTTTTGGTTGCAAGTAACCTGCCTCTACCTGCACTGCCTGTCCAGCAACTGGTGGTCTCAATGCGGAAACAGCTGGCAGACAGGCGCATGAAAGTGTACAAGGGGTAAGAGAGTACACATGTTAAAGAAGAAGGAACGAAGGAACAACCTCGCCCAATGGTAATAAACAATAGTGCCAGTCACCAGGGTGTTTGGCTTAACGACTGTTGAGCGTGTAATTCTTGCAGAGACAATGTGCCTAGCTGCAGCACCGTGGGTTGAACCATGAAAAGCCATGTAATGATGATGATGATGATGATGATGATGATGAGGGTGCACTCACCCAGCAGTCCCGTGTAAAGCGGGGAACAATACACAGACCGACAAAGTGCACGGCGTGGAAAACCTGTGAAGAAATCGTACACAAGCACTCAGGTGCCACAAGGCTGTACCCTGTCTAGAGATATCGCTTTGAATGGTATTAAAGTCACTGGACATCGGTATGACAGGTAGAGGTGTTGGCCCCACTTGACATTGCTATCTGGTATCTCGCAAGCGACCACAAGTGGCCAAGTATGGCGCTACATTGGTTGTATGACCGCCTATGTCCATGCCCGGTTCATAACACTGAGCTTCAGGATTGAGGGGGGATTGTGCATGTCTTCAGATGTTCAATGCCTTGAACTTTGAATGGTGAATTACTGCACAAGCGTCAATACCTAGCATGACATGATGTTGCATTGCGGACTTCAATTGCGCATGCCTGAAGGTATCCTGAAAAAGGGTCATGGAACAGGTGGTTGATGCCACCAGCCATGCAACAAGGTCATGGAACAGATGGTTGATGCCACAAGCCATGAGGACAAGGTGGCACTTCCCAAACCAAGGTTATTGAATTACAGAGATTTTATACAGAAATTGTCCGCCCATGCCGGTGCCTGATTGATATACAGGGCAGGGCAGGGCAGGGCAGTGTGTGGCGGACAAGGCCTCACAACACTGGCCATGTAAAAAGCCGGCCCTTGATTTCCAGTCTACCAGCAACTCGTCAGCTCAGCCCTTGAAGGCAGGGGCCGAGGGAGCACCCTTGTCGGGCGGGCCAACTTCCCCGCCTTCCGCCTCGGGTTGCGGGAACCACGCCCCCGTCCCCGGCTGCACCGCGGGATAGCTCGCCCCGCTTGCCCCGCTGCTGTTCCGCACCCCGCCCTGCACAGGTGGATAGTAACCCCCTGTTGTGCCCCCTCCTGTGCCCTGCTGCGGGTGGGCCGTGTGTGCCCCCTCCTGTGCCCTGCTGCGGGGCGGGGGCGCGACGGGGACGCCCCAGCCAACCGTCTGCGGGACGGGCCCGGCGGAAAACGGCGCATACATAGGTGCCATCGCCGGCCTGCCCGGGCCAGCACCGTAGGACGTGTCTTGGTAAGGGGGAGGGCGATCCGCGCGGATGACTTGAGGGGGTGGGTAGGCGGAGGAGGACGGGCCGGGGGCGCCTGGTGCGGGGTGGGGGTGGGCCGGGGCGGGGTGCAGGCCGGCGTGGCTGTGGGGTGGGTGTTGGTGGTATGGCTGGTAGGGCAGCGGTTGGTAACCGCCCTGGGAATGCTTTTGAAACCATGAGCGAGGCAAGCACCTGCATAGGACAGAGCGCTGAGTGTCGTACGAACATGCTCGTTGTTAGCCCGCGCCAATCCCATCCTTGCGTGTGCATGCAGCGCCTGAAGATACCCGTATGCATGCATGCATGCATGCATGCAGCGCCTGAAAATATCCTTACATATGCATGCAGCGCCTGAAGATATCCTTACGTATGCATGCAGCGCCTGAAGATATCCGCTTTGAACGCTACTATGACATATGGTTGCACATCCTGTAGCATGGAAAAGCATTCCCAATGTTAAGCGACGCACACACAAACACACACCAGCCTCACACACAGTAGCCTAACTCTAGTGAGCTATTTGTATCGTACAGCGACCTCTCCCCACCCACGCACACACGTGCAAAAATCCCATTCCAAGAGTCGCTGTTGAACCCTGCTCAAAGCGCACCAGTACAGGCAGCATGCCAGGCCTGTCATCTCGCAGCAATTGCAGTCGTCATTCCACAGCCCCAGCCTCTGGTGCGCCAGGGGGCAGCAGGGCAGGCAGCAGCACAGCAGGGCCCAGGGGAGGTCCAGGCAGCAGAAACCGACCAGCGCTGCCAGCCCCATCAGCAGCGAAACCAGTGTCATGCCCCAGGCTATGGCCAAACCCACATGGCGCCAGTGGGTGCGCTGGCGGTTGGAATCGGCATGGTCCGCCTGCATGCACAACAACAATACACGCAAATTACCAGTGTTGTGAGCAGGTACTGAATAATTTAAAAGGTAGAGAAAACAAATGAAAAACAACATTCAAGGCTAAGGACGTGTGTCAGCATCTGCACGTGGCCTGCAATAGGTGCTCCGGAAATGTCAACGCATTGGTATCAAGGGCAGTTTACACACTTGACTTCTTGTCTCATCGCCTCACTTTGGGCATGACATGGCAAGCCGTACCCTGAGCCGACCTTCACCTAACTTACTGCACTGCAAAGCAAGCGTTGTGAACATGTGGCCTTTCCGTCCCTTTCCTTGCTAGCCTGTCCACCGGTCTGCATTCGCGGCTCTGCTTCACAACTTAGCCTCGCCACAGAGGCACTAATCAATCCACCGACTCGCCTGGTCACCAATCCACTACCAAGCACTGACCCCTCAACCAACCCCCATGCCACATCTTGTACCTGTACGGTTGCGATAGTTGTGACCACTGCCGCCGCCACCCATGTGACCGCCAGCGCCAGTCGCCCCGTCAGCTCCACCCCCCGAGGCGGCACAGCCACCAGCAAACTAAGGGCACCCTGCAGGCAGAGACAGTGCGTGCCCGAGTAAAACATAATCGTTCAAAATTACATCAGTCACTCAGCAATACAAGGCCGACAGAAGGCCCAGGGCACCCTGCAGCCAGAGACAGCGTGTGGACATTCATGCAGACCCATCAACCTGCAGCACGTCAAACGAGCACACTGGCCTGTTTCTTTAGTGCGTGTACTGAGTGGGTGCGCTGACATGCTGACATGATGTTCAAAGGCTAACAAGTCAGCCACATGCAAACCCCGGCCCCCAACTGGAAACCCCTGTATCAGAAACCTGCTGGGTGGGACAGTGCCGTGGGCTAACTGACTGTAACTAACACTAACTAACACTAACTGCCACCAGCCCAAGGATTCAAACAAAGAGCCTCTTCCTTTCTCTTTATATTCTCGACATATTCCTACATTTTTAGCACATGCTTATATGATACATTTAGCGCACCTGGGCAACTGAGATGATGAGCGAGGAGCCCACGGACAGCCAGGCCAACATGGTTAAGGCGTCGCACAGCCCTGGCGCCTGGTGCACAGAAGAGGCAAAGGATCACAAAGACATTCCGGGTGTACCACACATGCGCGTAATAATTCATTTGATAATGTGGATTCTAAGGCAAGTTGATAATAATTCATCAATGTTTCATCTGAAATGCGAAGCGTTTTTCTCAATGCCTGCATTGTGGGGCGTAAAACCTTAGTCTGAGTCGTGCCCTATTCGGGCTGGCAGAAGTTTTGATTGTTGCAAGAACAGACAGAACTTACAAGGAGTGCAGTTGCTGGACATGGATGAGATGTTGCTTGATGGAGCATCTTACCTGCTCCAGATCGGCAGCACCATACACACAGCTGCCTGGGCCCGCATGCCGCATGTTGGTCGAGGCGATGATTAGCAAGGCCACGCCCAGGCCCAACTGCATGAGGCCAAAGGGGCGATGCATGGTTCATCGTGCATGAAAAGCAGCATGGTGAACTGTATCGTTTCAGCGTGGGGTTGAAGTGCGTGGACTTCAGGAGAGGTGGGGGTACATGTCATTCCTGAGTTCGTGTCGTCATTAGGGCTCTTCGTACCTGGACAAACCCTGCCAGCGCGGCACAGCCTGCTCCCGCACCCATCCTTGTCAGCTTCGCAATCAGAGCAATCAGCTGGCGCTGGGTCCAGATGGGGTTCTCGAGTAAATTGTTGAATGCTCTGTTATTTTCAACGCACTGTTCACGAGCGTGGGCAGCCTGGTCACGGCGGGTTCATTATCAGCCTGATTCGAGCAAGTTACGAGTTAGTTAGCCCCCGTGCAAATCCTAACCGTCAGGCTGCCAGGTGGCGGCTTTGTTCTGATGATCATGAATCATTGGCTGAGCGGCTAGTTGAGCATATCCTGTATCAGGGAGGTGTTATCAGGAAGTTTTGTTGGTCAGCTTGCTTCCTTCATCAAATCTCCTTCGACCCTCCCCGAACAGCAGAGGCCTTGCTAGCTGACCAAACAGCAAAATCAGGTTCTGACCACCAAGCTGAAACACATCCAGAGGTATCAGTCAAGCCAACAAAGCTGCAGTGATCAAGGCCATAACGCCAGGTGGGCGGTCAGGCTGCATGTCGGTCCTGACACCTCAGTTGGCAGTGCAGGTGCCACGCCTAGAGCAACACCCTTGATTGCATACAATTGTATGACTACACGCCGTTACAGCAATCAACTGAACGCTGTTGCAGCGTTGTCAACTATTGTCATTCTCAGGCACGTTGATGACGCCCGTTGATGTGGGCAGTAAACACCACCTGGCGTCCAAAAATGTGGTGCTGGATGCCAGCACGGATGCCTCCCATGTGCGCTTCGTTTATTCGGTTTGCTGGTGACCGCTGCTTGCAACAGCCGCCCCCCTTGCCCCTTGTTCCATGCAGAATCGCATCAGGAAATGGCCTGGTTCAGGAACCGGGCTGCATTGGACGTTGACGTAGAAACCAGCGAAAACGGCAAAGAAACGTCTGCCAGCAAGTGCAAGCAAGACCCAGTAGCTTCCTTCTTGTCTTGGTGCACCATAGCATCTTTGGAGCACCCTAAATGCACCATTGGTGGGTGTGGAGAGTACACAAGTCTCATACCAAGTTAACGGCTGCATGGCTGTGCACATGAGCGGCTACGTTCACCTCAGAATGACGCTCAAATGCATGTCATGTCCGGTCCACCAGCCAGGCAGTGATGCAAGAACCCGACTCATGTCCCCTGTCACGCATGTCACTTGTCACTCATGACTGGCCCCTGAAAGGTTCGTTTCATGCACAGAAGAGAAAAGAACGATGCTCTGTTTAGAGTGCTGACACAGCTGCAAAACCGCAGTAAGTGAAAGCAGTGTGTAGTCAGCGACCTGAAGGTCAGCTGCCAAGCTGAAAACCCTTCAATCACTGAAAAGCCGTTGCGCACGATCGCAGGTCAGCTCCCTGACACGGGCCGCGGTGTGGTGGCCACTGCCGCCATCTCCGCAGGAGAGGTGGTCATTGAGGTGCCGGATGATGCAGTGCTGATGGTCGAGAGCAGCTGCATAGCTGATGAGTTGGAAGGTGGGGGCAACGTCGCTCATTGTGCACCTTTCTTTGTCCATGGTACTTTTGTCCATGAGGAGGGCCTTTCTTTGTCCATGGTACTTCTGTCCATGAGGAGGGCCTTTCTTTGTCCATGGTACTTCTGTCCACAGCTGCCGTCAAAGGTTTCCGCCCATAAAATGATTCAACACAAAGGTGCTGAAAGTATTGAGAAGTACTGAAAGTAGTAAAGACACAAAAAACGCTGTTGGCTCCCTTTTCATATTGTTATCACTACTCACTTGTTGTTGGTTATCCAATTTATTGTTGCAAGAAACCCACGTGACACAGACAAGCTGCTGAGCTGAGCTAGAGTGATGGTGGCTTGCTTCTGCATTTGACGAGCTTCTTCCGTGCTGATGCTCTGCCTTGCTTTGTGGCAGTGCACTGTCTTTCCGGGCCTGGAGCCCGGTGTGACACTGGGCTGCTGTGTGTTGTTTCTGGCAACACTGGCAACGCTGTGGCATAGAAATGTCGGCATCCCTGATGCAGCAGTACTCGCACAAATGCGGGTGGCCGAAGGTGAACCCAGTACTGCCCTGAATTAATTTGTCCTGTTTGCAGAGTCCGGCCTTGCCAAGGGTGTTGCCTCGGACCCTTTGCTGGAGATCCAGGGGCTGGTGCTGGCAGTCATGGCGGAAAAGGCCAAGAGCAAACGGTCCACATGGGCCCCCTACCTGGATTTCATCCCCTCGGACATGTCGCACATGCCCATGTTCTGGCAGGTGAGTGAGTGACTGAGTGAGTGAGTGTGTGAGTGAGTGAGTGACTGAGTGAGTGAGACAGCTTGACAGGTGGTTATTTTAGCATCAGCAAAGTGCAAGCAACCTGCGAGAGACAGGCGAAACTGACGAAGGTTGATACCGAGATTGACGTATAAACCTTTGGTAGCAGGTTACGTACCAAGCATTTGCTAGGACAAACACCTTGAATTCTGAGAGACCAAGGCCCAAGACATTGTAGGACTTGCGATCTCCCATTGGACCCGCACTGCTATCCACCCCGTGTCAGGGATGAGAGTGTCTTTGTCACGGCTGGCAAACAGGGTTCGCGATGAGGCATTTGGGCAATCTGAAAACGATGTAAACTCCAGTAGTGACAACAATCAACCTAGTGGATTGGACTAGGCTGAAAACGTAACGAGGAAAACAGTGACAAGTAGGTGCATGTTTGGGTGCTTCGTGCCTCGTGCCACGACTCCAGGCCTTGAATCTGAAAAAACTGGAACTAAAGATTTGAAAAGAAAGAAAGAAGAAAAGCAAGATTGATTTGCACGATGGTTTCAGGAGTGAGCATCTTCATTCCTTTGTTGGTTACGCTCCCAGGAGTCTGAGCTGTCCGAGCTGCGTGGCACGGCTGCGCTGGACAAGATGGAGGGGAAGGTGCAGACACCCGCGGACGCGCCTACACAGGTGGGGAGACAGCATCATAACGACCATCATTCCTCTCATTAGAATCACAGTGCATTAGAATTAAGGGGGTTATGGATTGGCAGCCAGAGCCGTGCATGATCGGGCACTCATTCACCCACTCACTCGCTCGCTCACTCACTCACTCACACACACTTCTCACACTCACACACACCCACGGCTGCTGTGTCCAGGTGCGCATGTTGTGGGAGGACCTGGCAGAGCCCTTCATTCAGTTGAACGCTCAACTGGACATGCCTACCGGTGAGCAGTGTTATCTTCCAGCAAACCGTTGATAAGTATCTGAGAACAAATGGTTAATAACTACTTATAACATCGTCCGTTTTCGTTGTCTAACCTCGCCATGCGGACAGGCGAGGCCAGGCACACCACCTGCCTTCACATCATCCTCATCGTTGCATGGCTTAGATCATGGTTTGAATTCACGGTACCACAAGACCAATCAACTGGGCGCTGAGCAGCAGCAGCCGGCAATTCTACCCAGATCAAAGCATGAGCATGGTAGCCTACACATGCCTCTTCATGAATCTTAAAGCGCTCCTGTGTTAGAACGGCGAGAACACACGGCACAACCATTGCATCTCTTCAGACAGACACATGCGAACTTGTTTTGCATTCGCCAGCCATGCATCAACCTTGAACCAGCCATGTGAGTTATATTTATCAGTGAGTTCCAACTGACCAGCTCATGCAAAGACAACGAGAGATTGAATAAGACTGCCATCATCTTTACATGGCTTACCAAGGTTCAACCCACTACTACAGCTTGACACGTGTGTTATGATGGCCACGTGAGATTTTCCAGTATTGTATGTCAGTGTGTGTCGAGTGTGGTTGCATGCCCACGTGTGTGTCGGTTGAGTGTGGTTGCATGCCCACGTGCGTCGGTTGAGTGTGGTTGCATGCCCACGTGTGTGCCAGGCGAGCGCGGCTGGGAGCTGTACCAGTGGGCCACTGCCGCGGTGTCCTCCTACTCCTTCATATTGGGCGATGACAGATACCAGGTGGGGGGCAGTGCTTTGTTAGCAAATGCTTGTCAGTTGGGGTTCTTAGCGTTTTTATGTTTTCTTCTGCTTTTCGTAGCTTTTGTCTGTCACTCTTGGTGGAAAAATGTTAGAAACTGGTCCGATGCAAAACGATCAACAGTGCCTGAAACAACCGGTGGGTAGGCTTGAATCAGACAACGTGGGTAGTTGCCAGGTAAGTGCTTTTCGTTCTAGCATGGCAGGCACTGTGCCCATACCTGTGACCATACCAAATCAAGAATGCACGCTAGTGAGCCTCCACCCTTGTTATCATATATTGTGCAGGCCATGGTGCCCTTCTGGGACGCCCTCAACCACATCACCGGGGCGGTCAATGTGCGACTGAACCACCACATGACCAAGTAAGGGGTTGTGCACAAGTAGGGCTAGCGGGTTTTTGTTATCACTTTCTCCGCAAACAGATTACCTTTTACCAATTTGGTGTGAACAAATGAAATAGGGAGTTGAAGCCAGCCATCATCAGCCTACTGGCTTTCTTTGTTGGCATGGCTGGCGTGTCATGCCAACTCATACAGGTTCTCTGGGCCAGTCGTAACCAGGCATCGTAGCTGTTGTGTTTGTCATCCTGTGGCCTGTCACAAACCCAGCCAACTGGGTGCTTGCATGCAGTCGGCACCTTGTGAATCTCTTCATCTGCTTGGTGTGTACTCGCTCCCTTGTTCGCCATCCACCTCCTGAAGTTAACATGTGTCTGTGCCTTGCAAGCGGTTCGTCCATGCCTACATGGTGCTCATCATGCGCTCACATCAACCTCTCGTCATGCGCTCCCATCATGCGCTCCCATATGCGCTCGCCATACAGGGGTGCGGGCTGCCTACAGATGATTGCCACCCGTGACATTGCTGCGGGGGAGGAGCTCGTTAACAACTACGGAGACCTTTCACAGGCAGGTCACTGTGACATGAGCAAGCACTGTGTGTGCATGTGTTTGGGGAGAGAGTAGGAGGTGCATGCGCCATAAGTTAGCGTCTTCTAACGATCCAAGGATCTCCAACGACCAATGTCTTTCAACGTTACCGTCTTCTGACGATTTTAACGAGCTGTATGAGTGAGTGAGAGAGAGAGTGAGAGAGAGAGTGAAAGAGAAGGGGGAGAGGGAGAGGCATTGTGAACAGTTTCAGTCCAGAGATTCCCAAGCTGAGTTGCTCTCACATGAGCACACAGCGTCCTCAGCACAGCAACGTGGGCTGGATTCTTGGCCAGCACTTCACAATGGTACCAGTACGACATGATGTCCTGTTCAGGCGCTATTGCATGATGGTGTCCTGTTCAGGCGCTATTGCATGATGGTGTCC